>AJFL01001378.1:0-26106 GCA_000467735.1 Rhytidhysteron rufulum CBS 306.38
GGGCGCGAGGGGGGCGCGATGCGGTTGCGATGGCAAGGAGGAGAGGTGAATGTCAGAGGGGAGGAGAGAAGAGGGAAGAGAAGAAGAGGTCGGACAGACGAAGCTGTTATATGGAGGGGGCGAACAGGGTGGGATTTTGTCGGATTGTGGGTACCTGTCGACTAGCCGGGCCTTATGACATAATAAGCGTTATTTTAATTGACGGCTTGTCGAGACGAACTACGGCTGGTGTGTGCAGAGCTGCTGGAGAAGGGAGAAGAAATCGCTCATCAAGCCCGTGGGCGCGGAGAGGCCGAGTTGGGGTACTACCGCTGTGTTGTGTGTGAGTCTGGAGAATAGAGTATCGCGACACCAACGCAGAAAGTAAATATCGTGACCTCTGCATATTGCTTGCTCGCTGCGGTATGCGGCATATTCTCCAGCCTGCCTGCAGCTGCATGCACCCACCGACTGTGAATCTATATCCCAAACGCCCTCCTCCCCCTCAATCCCCCAATCTCGCTGATCCTGATATTGCATCCCGCGAGAACCTGGGCCCCCCGGATAGCTGCCTGATCCTCAAGCGCGAAAAAAAAATTGTTGTTGAGATTGTATCCATGTCGCGACGGTGGAGGTTCCCTTCCACCCTTCCCTTCCCAGCCCAGCTGCTGCAGCGCACATCAATGTAGCCTCACCGCCTTCTGAGGGACCCGTGGACCGTCCAGCGAAACCTGCCAGCCACACCTCTGGATGCTTGGCATGTGAAGAAATCTAGAGCCATCTGATCCAAAGCCATCTATAGCGCCCTCAGCTGAACTCCTACTCCACGTCTAAGCCATTCGCTATAGACAACGCACTTGTCTCCAGGGCTGAAGCTCTTTTACATTTCTCCCATTGCGCCACTTGCTGTCTTGACTACTTTTGGTCCTAGAGCCCCACGTTAAACAGAAGCGTGCTCTTTGGTGGCGACTCTACCGACCACATACTGTCTAGCATCACGTTCTGGACTTTGTCGCAACGCGTGGAACTCTCCTCCAAGCTCCCCCATATTATCTTTCCAGTCCAATACTTTCTCTCCCCTGACCCAGATGCGATTCTTCAGCTGCACTACTACCAGCCATAACCTAAAACTAACCTTTGTTGCTCCCCTGTGGCTTATCCTATGTATGTGCCCCTGACTGCCCGAGCACGTGGGCTCTGTGCACATCCATTCGGCCTACCGAGTGATGATGAACTCTGATATTTTTATTGTCATACCCTACTATATACTTTGCAGAAAGTGTCCCCGTGATGCAAAAACCATACTCCCCCGCCCCGGATTACTCCATCCTGTCCCAATCCAGCCTAACCCGTGGATATTTCGTGTACGTGTACGTGACAAAGGGAAAAGCGATGCTACCGATACAATGCAGAACCCCGATCCCACCAATGCAAGATGCGAAGAAAGAGATAAGGAAAAGGTATACAAGGAGTGTTAAGAGCTTGGATCAGCTACTTCTCTACGATGAAACAGGAATGTCTGACAGATCCGCCCCGAATTTGTTGCTATACTGCAGGTTCGTCCTGCTTGCAGTCCTTCGCGAATTACGAGTACCTGCACTACCGCCGACATATTGGCCGTATTCATAGTTGTGTTGGGGACCCCCACTATGGCGGTCGAAGACGCTGTCGTTCCTTGGTCTATCAAAAGATGTTTGGGTTCCTGGAGACGCTGTACTGCTCATGCATCTGTGGGTCATCACAGCGTTATGGCGTCGTTCACCCCAATTCCGCGAATGTGCTTCCCATCCCAGTTGTTTATGCTGAGACGGAAAATCTTTGGATTTTATGCTTACTTGAGACGTAGATGCGCTTTTGGCGTGGACCTTTGGGCCTTGCGATTTCTTACTGACTCTATCGGTGGACGTATTTTTCCATTGATGGAGTGAAGGTACCGGCGGTACATCTTCTTTACATATACTTCGAGGACGAGATCCTCTCAAGGCTTTCGCTTCTCCGGTTTCGAGACTAGATAACGAACGTTGGCGGCTGCGATGTCGAGAAACTGCCGCTGCTGTTGCATCATCCATGCTGACCCTTGCTTTAGCGCGTTGGCCAAGTTGATGGGGGTGCGTTGGCGAAGTAACTCGTGCAGACCTTGGTGTTGCAACGTCATATGGCGACCTTCCTAATGAATGAGCCACGGTACCGAGGTCAACAAGGCCAGTTGGCATTTCAACATCGTCCTCTTTTGTCTCGGTAGCCTTTGTATCTTTCTTGTCTCTCCTGAAAACGGAAATTCTACGACTACGTCGTGGTGGTGGACTAGATGGCCGGTCAATTTGAGACCTAATATCCTTTTTTGAATGGTTGGGTACTGTGTTGCAGGTTTGACGCTTGTCAAGTGGCCTAACATCATCTGGGTTTTCCGGAACGCTTCTTTCTATGACAGGTTGGAAGGTCCGTGGACCTGGCAAGTTTGGAACAGACGGTCGACGTTTCTGCAATCTCTTGTTTGCCGAAGGGGAATCGCTGGTATAGCCACTCTGTGAAGGATTTGGAGAAAATGAGGAAACAAGAGGAATACTACTTGACGATCGCCTCCATGATATACGAGGACGTAGTTTCATGCCCTTGTTCGCCGAAGTCGTAGGCAATGGTTTTTCGGAAGGGGTAATCGATAGCATTTGCTCAAAGGTATAGAGGCTGCGGGCGTCTTCAAGATCGAACCCATTACCGCTTTTCTGGATGTTAGCTGGCGTAGCAGCTTGCTGGGTAGATGAAGGAGTGCTACCTTCTTCCGAAGTTCGGCCCTCGCCTCGCGATAGCTGAGAGGCACGCCCTGTAGAACCATATCCAGAATCAGTTTTCATAGGAGAAGGTCGCTGTGGCGTCTGTCGCGATGAAATTTGCAATCCATGCCCAGAATCATCATTGAACAGCGATTCTCGGCCGAATATCGTACCATCCAGTAGACGGAAAGCTTCTTCTCTAAAGAGAACAGACTGTCTTGGATTCTTTGGTTCTACAAAGCCTTCATCGATATCCTCGTTAGAGCCAACATGTTCCAACCGGGAGTTGAGACTAGAGTCAAAGGGCCTAGTCGCAATGTCTGCTAGATAATCTTGAGCCATCATATCGGCATTCTGGCTTATGATTTCAAGGCTAGTCGCGTGAAAGTCGAGAGTCTCATCACCCAGATATTTTTTATTTTGGTCGGTTTGTTGATGTTCTTGATGTTGCCGGTGCGCAAATGAAGATACTGGAAGAACAGATGACGCGCTTCTTGTGTGTCCTGGGTTTTGAGATGCGGAGGTCGTATTGCTCCCACCCACTGAAAAGTAATCACCTTCTAAAGTCCTACTGATATCGGGAGTCGATCTCCGTCGGTCCATTGGCCTTGATTTGGTACTAGCAGCAGGAGAGGGCACACCGTTGGTCACGTGAAGCGAGCCTAACCGTAATGACCCAAGGTGGGAATAAGCCATATCGCCGGGTGTTTGTGCCCTTACAGTAGGCGGTCGTTCTTCATCATCCTCGAGTGGTTCCAAATCAGCGATTCGGGTGAGGGGTGATGCACCCATCATCTCAACCCTCCATTCTCCCTGGGCTCTTCTAGAGCTAGAATCAGTCAATCTCCATGGTCTGCGTAATCCATCAAGATGAGAAGAACGGGTCGCAATTCCAGGAGTGGCCAGTGAACGTCGCCGAATAAGAGGCGTCACCTTGGGAAGCTTTTCAGGGGGCGTTGTTCCAGAATCTGATGGTCCTGACAAGGCGGATGGCGACAAAGCTTGATCTAACAGCCAGTCAGGATTCAAACCAGATATTCAGACGGATGATTACACTTACGGAGTGCAACAAGGTCTTCGGGGGTTGCATTCTTTTTCAGCTCTTGCAAGATCTTCACTGCCGTATTCATATCCACGGCGTTGGACTCAGAGGCTAGTGAAAGCTTAGAACCCGGCAAACTGTTAAGTCTCGACGTAGAAGTGTTGGCGCTGCCAAGAGGAGAAATGATGGAGTTCGACCTAGATAAGCTGGAAAGTCTGGCTTGGACATGAGTCGCCAGTTCTCCCAAATTGTCGTCTTCGTCGGAGGATGAAAATTCTACATCTACTGGAGAGGTTAAGTCCGCTCGGAGCTGCTGTCTCACATCCGTGCGACTTCTGGAATCGCCGGAAGGCGCCCATACAACTGGATCGGCGCTTGCTTCGAGATTTATATCCCGATATCTGGTGGTTACGGAACCCAATGGCGGGCCATCGAGCTTAGGGGAAGAATAAGGCGAGTTTGTATTCGTCTTTGGCTTAGATAGCCGATGTTGTGGCACACTGGAAGAATTGCCCATAATGATGGCTAGATATGTGCGAGTAGTAGCTGGCGGAAGCAATGATGGCTCAACGAAGAGGCATTGCGGGCAGCGGCTACTTTGAAGGAGGTCAGGACTGCAGCATGATAATTGAACTGAGCTATATACCCAAGTATGACTTACTATATGTGCTGCTAGGCTGACACTTGTCCCCAGCAGGACAACAATGCAGGCAAATGGATGTTTGGGATAGATATTGAGGGGGACGGGTGCCTGGGGTTCTCAGAGTGCCATGGTCGAGCAAGCGCGAGAGAAAACGGGCGTCTCTCTCAGCAGTGAATAGGCAGAGAGGTGTTCTGGAAGGAGGGGAGAGGTGTTATTTGGGGGGAGAGAGTGATTGTGGAGGAAGCTGGTTTATCCAAGTCTGAAACTGTAGCGACGGCAGAGATCAGGGCTAGTCTGCATCGGGCGGCCTTGATGCTGGAGACACGGACCAGCCAATCCGATGCTAGCGGTCGGGGAAAATACCAGCCAATCACGGCCGCGCAGGCGAGCAGCAAGGCAAATCGTGATCACGATGGTTCCCAGAATCCCGGGGTAAATCTTGATTCAGTGCCTTCGGGGGGGCAAGGGGGTCGTTGATCGTTGCACTGCCAACTTTCCCACCGTCCAAGGAAGCTTGTGCTGCCAGCAATTTAAGCATGCCATCGTGGCCAGTAGCGACCACATTCCCACTCGCCTCTTGCTCGCTTCCATCGCGAACCTCTCATTTCATGCCAGCAGTCCCTTGCTGACCGCCGCCCATCATAACCGGTTCCATGCGTCACTCGTCGCTGACACTCGAAGCGCACCCGAAGCAACTCGAAGCTACGCCTTGCCTTGACGTAAACATCAAGCCCAAATCTTAAATAAAGAGCATCGCCGCCCCGCAGGAAGATCCATATTCCGCCGCTTTCGTTGCTCTGTCCGAGTAGCACCACCGACGATGCATATCTATCCGCTTCCAAGCTGGTCGCACTCGATCTTCAGCCGGTAGCTTGAAGACATACGTCTCGAATTCCCATCCGCAAGCGACCTACTTCAGATACATTCGTTTCGCCTTGCTTTTCTATTTACCCCGATCGCCTAGCCCTTCTTAATTAACAGTTGCTCCATGCCATGGATTCGACATTGCAATTGCAATAGTGTGTCTGGTAAACACCGCAACCTCACCGCTTCCATCCGTCGTTGTCTGAGACTCCGAGTCCTATCAAATATTAGCTCGCGTCATTTCTTGAAGGACATCTTAGGTTTAGCTGGATGGAGGTCAACGGCCAGCGCAGCAAATGCAGATCCCATGAATCCTTCCGTCACATGTTTTCTCTTCAACCCTAAACACGAGGCCTCATCAAAGTTCATACACTGGGTGATATACTCCATCAAAACAGTGATAAGTATGAAACAACGAAGTTTCCAACTGGTCAAGCATCGTCGGGCTTGGCTTGTAGTAAGAAAGACGGAACTCTTTCTCTGAATCCACGATATTGGCCTGTTTATTGCGCGTTTGAAGGAGTATTCCTTCATAATCAGACAGCACGTGATCGACACGACATCTGCCAAATCAATGCCTGAGCTTCTGCCTCATAGTGAATGGATGTGCGGTGGTGATTTCATGAGGGCCGATTGACTCGAGTTTATCGAAGTGCTTGATGATGGTTGTTGGCCTTGCCACCTTGGAGGGCTATGCTAACAATTAGAGTACCATTCAACGTACTTATCATGAGGCGAGGTGTTCGGTGGTTCGTCATCGCGAATTGAAGCCGCGGGCCACGCAATTACCGACCTGGAGTCCTGGACGGTTCTCGGACCATTCGGATGCCGCTGTAAATCAGCAGGTAAGGACTTCGTGGCGGATTTCGCATGGTACACGGCGTTATACGCGTTATCTCCTCAGGCTCTGTTCTGCATGTACAGGGCGCTTTGCAGGGCTCTTCAAAATAGCAGCCATGCGATTTCTTGCATTCTTGGAGCGTCGGGAGGCTGAAGCAGGAAGCGAATGATGCACAAGGTGGCTTGAAATAGCGGGCATCAGCTTGCAGCCTCCTTCGCAGACTGATGAAAACAACATCGACTACATCGTTCCTTCGTACCAAGCGCCGCAAAGAGAGCGATGCAGCGAAGTCATCTCCCCTTCCGTGCGATGGAACATGGCTGAGTGGCATTTGTTGCCCGTTCTTTGTCATCATGAGCTCGAGGTCGTCTCGGAAGTGAGCGGGGACTTGGCAGGGCGGCAGTGCGTAAATGCCTGTTTGACGTCACCACTGCAAAGCCGGTATCGAAGCGTGTGATATTTTCTGAAAAACCTTTCCTACCTGCGCATCACCCTCTGCTCAATTTTCTCCGCGCCGTCAGCCCCAGAAACGCACGTAATCAACGCTGACGGAATCGCTTTTAACCCTTTTCTCCATACGAACCTGCGACAAGACTTGCATTCCACTCGCATATATACAGTGCATACCTCTCCTCGGGTCACGGCATAGAACATCGCGTTTCTTTCTTGCTTTGCGCACGCGACACTTGGCATTCATTCACAATCACAATCATGTGGGGCATTTCCTATTGGATAATACCGATATTCTCGTCGTTGGTATGGCTGGCCATGCTGCTGGCCATGCTGATTACCTGGTCACTTGAAGGGTCGCCGCATTATTCGTCCATGGATGCAACTCAAAATATTGCGTAAGTTAACCAAACACGAAAACTCGCGGAGCTTTCAAACTAACTGTGATTAGATACATTTCCGGTAAGAACTATCGCAATTTCTACTCATAATTGTAACTCACGCTTTCGAAGATGTCGGTGCCCAAGGTCTTAAGCCGCTGTTCATCGCCATGTCAGCCGTCACAGTTGTGACATTCGACATCGCTTTCATTGCAGAACGGTGGTTGCGACACACTGGACGACTTACTCAAAACACCTCTTGGTTCCAGAAAATCTGCTCCATCATCTCCATCATAGCCGCAATTGTAGGCGCTGCCGGATTGATCCTGCTTTCAATCTTCGACACACTGCGACATCCTCGTCTACATAATATATTCTTATCCCTTTTCATGTAGGTTTAATCGCAGGAAACAATTTGGGACATTTACTGAGAATTGCATACAGTGGAGGATACATTGTATCAGCCGTATTCATCTGCGCCGAATACCAGCGCCTTGGTATTCACTTCCGCGAACACTCCGTCCTGCGCTATTCATTCTGGATCAAGCTCACATTCATTCTCGTGGAGCTTGCGCTCGCAGTCGGTAAGCGACAACCTTGAACGCTTCAATTGAACATGACTAACAATCTCAGCTTTTGGTGTTACCGGCAACCAAAAGAAGTACAACGCCGCTGCAGTCCTAGAATGGGTTATTGCATTCATCTACTTCTTTTACGTCCTTAGCTTCTTCATCGACTTCATGCCAGCAGTACGAACCAAGCATCATCAAAGCCGAGAGACTGAAATGGATGTTGCGATGGAGGAAGGAGGAGTCGCGCCAACTCGAGAGAGCTATTTCCGAAGCAACGAACCAAACGGATTCGCCAATAGCCAAACCAACGGGCATGTCAATGGTGGATATACCAATGGCTACACGAGGAACCATCCAAATGAACACGGGATCAATGGCAATACTTACTATCCCGATGGACATGCAAATGGCACGACCAAGTCCCGAGAGCCAATTCCGGCCTCGCGTAACTTCTAGAAGTTCTGTCTTATTAGACCTCATTTCCTTTGTAAAGATTTCCTTTTTGTAGACTTTCATAGAGTCTGTTGCATTTTTAGTTAGCGCTTTCCGAGCATTTCAAGCTCTTCAATGTCTTTCTTTGGCGTTTGAAGTTTTGGTGGAATACCTGTTGCATTTGCAGCGAATTAATGAAATCATGATCAAGTTGTAGAATATGTGTTTACATAGGGATTGTGGATATCTAGATATAGGGATGGACGTGAAGATGTACATAGTACTTAGAAAGATAGTTGATTGATGTTGATAAACATTCAATTGATGTGGTGCTTATAACTTAACAATAAGTCATTTAAGAACACTTTTTTGGCCGCTACAAAAATAATTCCCCCAAGGAATGATTTTGTTAATCGCGCATCGTGTGAGGGTTTTGGTAGCTAGTAGATAATGCAGAGTACTTTTTCTGGCTGCAATCATGCGAATAGGTTTACAATATAGACGTATCATAAATCGAAGAATGAAGAGATTGTGTGCATATATATTTCTTAGATTCCAAGTTTGGAGTCATATGTAGAAATATCTTGTCCTGAAGATTGAGTGCATTGAAGCCACCATCCTTTAGACTTGGCGAGTGAAGTTGAAACCCAAAATAAGCGAAGAGCCACCTAATCCAAAAAGGGTTAGGCGCACAACCATCCCTTGGCACCCGGCACACTCTTCGAAAATCTACAAGCGAAACCACGAACTCACCGACGACAACGACATATCGACAACACTAACCATGCCGCAGGAAGTCAAGCAACGCTCCGGTTCGTACACTGTACTATCAAAGCCATCATTGAATTGCTACTAACAATCATTACAGGCCTCATCCTCGGCCTCAATGCTGGCCACAGTACGTCTAAATTCCCTTTTCCCACAAATTTCCATCCCGACGATATGCTTTCGCGAATATTCGTTTCTGACTGAATAAACAGAGGTCACCCCTCGCCAGCCAGCCCAGAAAATTTCAAGGAGGAAGGGCCACCTCTCAAAGAGGACCGCGTTCGTGAGGGAGATCACCAGGGAGGTTGCTGGGTATGTCGCACACCACCAGTTTGGGTCATGAGTCTACCGCATCTTGTTCGTTCCATTAGAACTTGCATGAGCGATACGGAAGCATGATGTTTAGACGTTGTTACTGACTCGGTTTTCCGTAGACTCGCACCCTACGAGAAGCGTGTTATTGAATTGCTCCGCAACTCCAAGGACAAGCGTGCCCGTCGTCTGGCTAAGAAGAGAGTACGTCTACCGCATCTTACCTTCCTATACAATCCCCACGTCTCTCCACTTGATCGAGCCCATCCAATTTACCCCAAAAAGCAAGGAAAACAAAAAGCAAAAATACTAACCAAATCCACAGCTCGGTACCTTCGGCCGTGCTAAGAGGAAAGTTGACGAGATGACCAAGGTCATCGCCGAGTCGAGGCGCGCAGGCCACTAAGCCAATTCTAACTTCCAACCTTCGACGATGAGAAAAGAGAAGTGGCTTAGGAGTGGTGTGGTGTTTCCTCTTTGTCTTAAACCGGTGTTTTAAAGCCTTTTTTCAAATTTAGGCGGGACAAATACGAACGAAAATGCCTTTCACGGAGAACAAACTGAGAAAGTGTCTGGGAAAAGGCGGATTGAACTGAACGGAATGGACTGGATTGCGCTGTGGGATGAATAACATACCAATTTAGTCTCACTTAAAAGACCCTCCCAAAAATGTGAAATATTCAGTTCACGACAACACATATCTGAGGCATTGTATGTTAGTGATCGTTGTATGAAACATGACTGTCGATTGAATTAATCCGGGTCTGAAAATTCGTTTGGTGTTTTGATGTCATTGCAGGTGCTTGCCTCCAAGAACCAGTGAGCAATTTAATAGATGTTCTTGCGGTTCAATGTCATAGTAAACAAACCTAACATGATATTCTCGTTCACCTTACCAATAAGAATTAAGCTTTGTCACTCTCTAACTGATCTCCTACAACCTCATTAACCATTCATTTCATAGACACCACATAAACCTCGACGCTATCACCATAATCACGAACCAAACTATAACCCTATCATCTTGACAACCCGACATCAATAGAAGCCGTACTTTAACTACTTAATCCACAAGAACAGTATAAAAGACTAGAAGATTCCCTAAGAAAAAACATCAATTAAAAGTACTCATCCTCAACATATGAACCTCGCATAGGCTAATCCGAAAATCTTAGTAAAAGTGATATTTCTATATAAAAGAGTTTGTTTATTTCCACTAGCTAGTCTTAATACCTAATAATCTTTTTTTTTTGCTTTCTTTCTCTCCTAAAAAAAATGTTAAAAACAAAAAGATGATATACGCAAGTAATATTGATAAAAATCACCTAATAAATACAAATGTATAGATTAACATTAAAGAACTTGAAGGCTTGAAGGCTTGAAGATAAGTACATGGTGGTTGACTATATTAAATAGAAAAGAATAATAGTGACATTGGAAACAATTCAAGATACATATAAGATTGAAATCCCTTTTAATTAGAACACAGGCTTACAGAACATTACGCACACATTCAAGATAATCTCACATAATTTCCTAACCTCAGGGCATATCATATCATATTCTTCTACGATCAGGGGTCGGGTTACCAAATCCCACAGCATGACAAATAATGCCCATGCAATTCTCTCTCCGCTAATCATGAATCATGCTGTCATCTCTAAACCCCATAGCTACTACCTAGATCCTCCATTACTTCTTCTGTCCTATCTTCAGGAGACTCTTCAACCTGCTCTCCTTATCCGCACTACTCTGGCCACTGCCACTCTTACCACCGAACAACCTTCCCTTCCCTTTACTATCAGACTTCTCGCCTGTTAATTGAGGATCCTCGGTTACAGGCTCCTCTACCTTCAACGGCTGAGCCTGTTCTACGTACTCCTTTTTCATCGTGGGTTTAGATAGTCTGGCTTCAGCGCTAGCACCATCCTCCCAAACGAAAGTAAGTTGTTCCTTTTTGGAGAATCGTAGGTCTTGTAAGAGCCTTTCTGATCCCTTCTTCATGGGTACCGGGGCGCCCTTTGGCCCGACATATCGGAGCTGGAATGGCTGATTGCCGTGTTGTAGATAGCGTCGAACGAAATCGTAAAGGATTTCTGTGGTGTCTCCTTTAGTGATTTCGGTTTCGATTATTGAACCATCTGGGAGCCGGATGCGAACTGAGGCGCCTCTTTCGGCTGCAGCATCCACTTTTGCCTGTTTGTCGGCTTCTTGCTCTGCGAGCTCTTTGTCGGAGAGAAGACGCTGGTTGCGAGTTCGTGCTTGTAAGGCGGCCTGGTGGGCTTTTGCGTGTTCAACTGTGGGTTCGTAGTCGTTTTCGTTGAAGGGTCTACGGGCAGCTTGAGGCGTGGAGCTCGTGGATGCAGAATATAACTGTACTCGTCGGCTGCTTGAGATGGAAGATGAAGTAGGAGCGGGAGTTGTTGATATGGGGTTAGATGTGGAGGTTGTTTCTGGCTGAGGCTCACTCTGGGTGGATTCAGGCGCTGGGGTTGGTTCGGTTTCCATGGGCTCTGGAGTGTCGTTCGAGCCATCTACACCAGCGATGGACTCTGTAGCTTCCGGGGCTGCGGTATCGGGATCTGGCACAGAATTTTCTTGCCCTGGAACCATGGCATGTGCCCCGCTCGCAGTGCTTGATGCAGGAGCCGTGTCTTCAGAGCTCTTAAAGTATTGGGATATTTCCGCCATAGCCTCCTCCAGTGGCGTTCCGCTGTTTCTGAAGCTCAGTTTCAAGGAAGCAGAGCCGCCGTCAAAACCTAGTGATGCTAGAGTTTGCTGCAACTCCACGAAGTTTCCTCGCTCACGATGGTCTGGCATCACCGTAATCACCGGCATCTCATAGTTTAACCTTCCTGCTCCCGACGTTCCGTTTCCGCTCACAGCTGGAACACCACGTTGTGTGAAGTTGTAATTCGCCCCACTCCCATTCTCGAATTGACGGAGCATCTCCCATAACGAAGTATTGTTGGCGAATTTCTGAAAGAGTCGTGGGGTCTTTTCTGACGGTGGAAGCTGGAGGGCGACGGAGATAACGGTCGGCGAGCGGGAGGCTTGAACGAGTTCGAGACGAGCGCCTTGGGGGAGATTACATAGTCGAATTTGCTGGGATAGTGATATGGGTTTGTTGTTGAACTTTAGTGTATATTGTTCAGACTTGATATTGAACTTTTTGCAGGCCTCGTCCCGAATATCTGTAAGGTATTTGGTGGGTGTCGTTGAGATCTTTACTGTCCTGGCAGTGCTATGCACAACTACTACATGAGACGCCATATCACGCGAAAGGTGCGGAAGGTAACGTAACAGAGTGTTCCTACGTGGTATAGAACGAGTGTTCGGCGTATGTAGAGGGGCTTCGTTTGTGCTGTGCGCGCTCGATTGATGGCGGAGAAGGTGAAGGGAAAAAAATAGATGTTGCCTAATAAAATTAGGAGGAGTTTTTCGTAGAAAATCAGCTGGAGGCCGTTAAGATGTTGTGCCATAAGTGATCGTTGGTGAGGCGATGATATGCGGTTGGAGGATGGTGATGGATGATGGGTCGTGGGGGATTGGTTAAGCTCACCTGTAAATGTACCTTCCCAGCTTCGTTCGTAGCCAGCAATATGTACTACCTAGGTGCCTGGCGATGGTTTCCTTTGCACTGCGAACCTTCGAATAGATCGATCTGTCCAGTGGGTATTGCTGGCCGTTGCTTGCATTCACCGTGAAGCGGAGAAGAATCTACCTGGGTAAGTGAAGGCCAAAGTCACGGGATTTCGAGAAGCTTCCAGCCTATTGTAAGCGCTGCAGCCTGCCAAACACAATACTTCGCACAGTGCAACACCGCGGGAATTCTGCGCCTATGTCTTGCGTCGAGCTCAAGATCCCAAGTACCAGGCAAGCATTGTAATCGTGTTCAACGCGAGAACCCCACCAAAGCTACAGCAAACGCGGGACCGGATCTACCGTCATCGGCCCTCGCCATTTATCAACTACTTTCCACCCGCCCCTCAACACTCTCCAACCATGTCGAAAACGGTCCATATCACCTCGCAGAACCAGTTCAACTCTCTCCTCTCCTCCTCGCGCATAGTCGTCACAGACTGTAAGACCATTCGTCCTATGCACACCTCTGTCCCTCCAGCTGCTGACCCTTTTCTCCGCAGTCTTTGCCGAATGGTGTGGGCCATGCAAGACTATAGCCCCCGTATATGAGCAGCTCTCTGCTCAGCTGTCGCGACCCGACATCATCACCTTCACAAAGGTCGATACCGACAAACAGCCAGATGTTGCACAGTATTATGGCATCACTGCGTAAGTTACACAAGTAATACCAAGGGAGTAGTTGCGCTGAGTAGTGCATCACAACAGCATGCCCACGTTCATGATCTTCAAGAACGGTCGCGAAGTTTCCAAGATCCGAGGCGCTCGTCCCCAAGAGCTCTCAGAAGCCGTGAAGAAACTCGCCGCCGAGGCAGACTCGGATGGCACGGAAGGAGGGTTTGGAGAACCAAGCTCCAGTGGAGGCGCATGGAGGCCGTTCGGCTTGCCTCGGGGATATCACGACGTGACAGATCAAGTGGACATTCGAGGATTGGATCTTCTCAATGTGGACAGTGAATTTGGAGGAGTGCGAACCCTCTTTGAGGGCTCCTCTCCTTCTTCGCTGGGATCTGGAAAGGGCAAGGCCAGTGGCTCCGAGTCGAAGGCAGACTGGGTGGAGAGCGATGTGGATGAGCAGCTGATGCTGTACATTCCCTTCCAGTCGACCCTCAAGGTTCACACGATCCAGTTAACCTCGCTACCTCCCAAAGATGACGACGAAGCGCCGATGCGACCCAAGACCATCCAGCTATATACAAATAGGGCACACAACCTGGGCTTTGAGGAGGCAGAGGATACACCTTCTACACAAACGATTGAGTTGAAGGACACGGACTGGGACGCGAAAACGGGCAGCGCGAAACTTGAGCTCCGCTTCGTCAAGTTCCAAAATGTCACGTCCTTGGTACTCTTCGTCAGAGATGGTGAGGGAGATGGCGAGAAGGTGCGCGTAGACAGAATCCGCCTTATTGGAGAGAGCGGAGAAAAGAGGGAAATGGGCAAATTGGAGAAGATCGGAGACGATTCATAGATGGCCATGAACCTCCGCAACAATAGCTATTAGATTCAGAAGCTTGGGATACAAGGTTGGCCTGGCATCCACTAGATAGCATGGCGCATGAGAAATATCGATGCCCGTTATGATAAATGCCAATGAAAGTCCAGATCCACAGCAAGGTCAGGATTCTCTTGCCGAGACAACATGGATTGGAGTCATCAACTTCTCGTAATCACATTAATTCATTCGTCTTATTTCGCGATATGAATCGAAGCATGCGATCGACATCCGTCTATACGAAAGCCATCTTGTCAAGTCTTCAAGGTCTGTCCGAATGCTCCCAGCAAAAGCGCCAACAAATTCGACGCATTTGCAAAGTGTTGAGCGGTCGGTTGTGCAATATGTATACTCTGGCCCGAAGGGTGACACTTGTTAATCCATCTATCACAGATATCAAGCAACATTGGAAACTCAGATTGAATCTTCGGGCGCCGCACGAAGAAGCAGAAAAGTTCTTAGGCAGACCTGTTTAAATAGTTTTTTTCGTGGGCCAGCGTCCGGCAAAACTTCGCGTAAACCCCTAGCCGAACGCGAAAACATTTCTTGCAGAATTTTTGCGAAGCTCCGGATTTCTTTCTCATTTTCAAAACATGGCTGATGATGAGAACTAGATTTTTACATGATAGGAAGAGACTGACTTGGCTATTTGCTGGGAATGATCTCACCTTTTTATTGGTTCTGAGGCCTGTTGCGAAATGTTTTGAGTTGGTATTCTCGAGATGATGAGATCCTTTATCTTTCAATGTCTTTCTCTTACTTCAGTCTTTACTGTCAGTTTCGATGGATAGCAAATCAATATCAAGCAAACATTCTTATGAAAGCTTCTTCATTCCTTTTAGTCCTTGTTATCTAATATCCATCCACGCCCGAACGAACAAGACGGTATCGCGCCTGTCGTTGGGTGTCAGACCAGTCTCTTCAAATTCTCACTGTGCTGTAGTTGATTCCATAAGGACCGATTTTGGGAAGGACAAACATGACCATGATATGGAGCTTTTCATGAATGCAACCTTGGAATCCCGATGGACAGCCTGTGGCACATAGATTGAGTTCCACAAACGAAGGAAGCCCACCGCTGGTAAACCACTATGCGGCACTTCATCGCAATATATCTCCCACACAAAACCTTCGATCAGATCTCACACTCATATCGTCATAGTCAGCTATGAGCTTGATATCGCGAGAAAGGGGCACAGTGTTCTCGATCCATGGAACCAAACTTGAAGCTCGAAGGTCGAAGCTATCATGATGCGGACATTTTAGAGAACCAAAACTTGGATGCTCTCTGAACGCCATTTCGATGCAGGGGAATGCCGACAAAGAGCGACTCTCACGTCACCTCTGGAAAACTCCACAGTTGGACGAAGTCCTCCCTTTTGCTGAGGCAGCCGCGCGACCCCACTTCTGACGTCCCAAGCCCGACGAACCCAAGCCATTCAATTATCCAGACACCTACTTCACAGCCTCCTCCTAGAATTAGCTTCTCTACAATCTATTCCCACGCATTGAAGTGCCACAGTATGCACTCCTTTTCTGATGAGATAGAGAAGGTGTCACAGTTCTGAGCACTAAACTTAAAAAAGGCCCGGTTTATGACCTGATCGCCCGAAAAACCCGGGCGGAGTACCTTCCGCGGTGCATCAAAAACGCATCGAAATCACAATCGGATCTAAAAGCCCACGATTTGCTGTGCCTGAAACGTCCAGCTTGCTGCGAAAGTTCGATGGCCGACTGCCCTGAAGACTGATTTGACATCATTCGCGTTCCTGAATGTCCATGGTCACTGGAGATCGTCAGGGTCCATGAGGAACCACCACGTGCCGCCTATGTAAGTGGTCGCTGTGCTCACGGCTGAATGTTGATCGATAAACGGTCCGTTTCAGGGCTTACCCTCTGTCCGACTCTCGCTCTCCATGAAGCTTATCACATTATCATTATGTGAAATAACGAATTTGCATGGTCAGGCACCCTACGGGACGTGGGTAATGGGAAGGATAATGCCTCTTTTTCTGTGATTGTCGGTGGGATGTTCCGACGACGATTCAAAACAAGCGTCAACCTTGGAATAAGGTACTCACGAGTCACATGATCGGCCTAGATTTCAGGTCCCTTACATATAGATTCCAAGGCAATGGAATTCCGAAGTCTATCATTACAGTGGCGGTGCATGATCGACTTTATGGTCTCCATGAGGCTGGAATCACCCATCGCGCTGGAGTCGAAAAAACACACTTCTTGTCAGCCATTCGCTAAATCAATAATGCATAACTAGGAAGCGCGGCTTTTTGACTAGCTCGTCGGCCCGTTCGTCTCGAGGAGCTTCGGATGGAACTCGTAGCCTCACCCTTCTGACATACGAATCAATGACCAGAGTGAGTCCAAAACTTTTCAATTGTAAACTACTAGGTGAATACCGTAGTTCCGGAGGAGCGCGTCCGTTTCGACATATGGCACTTGTATTGCACTTGTAAGGGCCCAAGACCGAATACATTTTATAGTGCTGTAAGGATTTGGAACCATGCTGCAGCATTGTCCTCCTTCATATTTGCAAAGAAGCCTTCACTGGTGGACGACCGCTATCATTTTTTCTAAGCTATCCCACCTGGGCTTGCTCCCGGCACTTCAACAGATTAGAGGGCCCAGGGACCCAGAGTTTCTGGGGAAGTGGAAGTTCGGAACGGTATTTGTGAGTAGTATCACGGATTCACGAAGCCAGGGACCAAACCCACGGATCATGGTACGCTCTCTCGGGCTAATGACATGAACTGAGAACCTTGTCAAGGCTCGCTCTCAGGTCAAGGAAGACTGGGCTGTTCCATCCACCGTTCCAGACCCTAGGCATTTAGCGGATCGAACGGACGTGGTACCTGCTTCAGCTGCCTAATCGAGGAATAATCCTCGGAGTCAGGGCCTATTGTGGACGGACATATCACGTTAATCCTATCAAAGTTTCGAAGAAATTGAGTTTTGGACATGGCCAATATGCAAAAGCAAATTCGCCGATACCTTTCAGCATGTGTTGCATTGTTGGAGGCGTTTTGATGCCGTCTCGTGATGGCACGGTGATGGTATCGTAATCATGGTTACACATGGGAACGTGGATGCTTCGTCCCGCTATGCGGTCTCTCCTCCACACGTGGGAGCAAAATCTTCATCCGAGTTGCAACCGTTGAAGGCATTCTGAATCAGTGCGGTCAGTTCTGGATCAAGTTCCTCACTTCCGCGGGCAGCCTGTGCTTTTTGACACAGTCAACAACGCGCGATCAGAGCACGATATGTCGGATGCTGAGCGGGCGAGTCAAGAGGCAAGGCCTTTGGCCGACCTGTGGAAGTCTGTGTTGGAGAGGGTGGCCGCTTGATTCAGGTGCGGCCCGCCGGCGTGGAGAGGTTTCTTCGAGTTTTCTGAAGCCGGTAGAAGATCTGAGAGCTTCTACGCAATCTCGCCAATTTGATAAGGTCGATCTGGTGGAGTCAAATTCTGACCGAATGGAAGCTATGGAAGCCACAGTGACTTCCCCGGCGCCCCAGCAATCTGGCAGGCGACGCCGCGCCGCGAAAGCTACGGCGGAAGGGCGAGGGTGCGGTGCCGGGATCAACGACTGAATCGTAACCCCAGGGTCTGGCACTGGTGTGTTTGATGGCCCTGATCAGGTCTGTTCACGATCAGACGACAGAATTCCTTCCAGAAGAAAACGGCGGTGGAGCGGTGCGAGAGGTGCGACGGCAGTTCGCTCGCAGTGAAGGTCGATACAGTGTCGAGAGGCCGCTCTGAAACTCTCGTTTGGTACCTGCTTCTGTTCCTGCATTAGAGGATTAGAGGGCAGCAGGTCGACAGCAGGTGTGGGGGTTTGCGGAAGTCGTCGATTGGCCGGGTGTGCGCATGGGGAGACCGTTTCTATCGCCAGGCGAGGGCTGGCAGGCTGGGTATTGGGCATGCCACCACCAAGACCACCTCCATGACCACCACCATGACCACCTCCGTGCATAACTCGAGCGAGGGGTAAAAGCAGCGACGCGCCCAAACCACAACCAGGCGGCGGCCCCGATTAATGTGCATGCAGTGCAAGGTCGCCCAGCCCGACATAATTGCCTCGCTGCATAAAAATAGAAAATGTGCAAGGCATTGGCGTTGCATGAAGCACTTTTATTGAAGCTTACAGCAGATATACGAGCTGCACAAGGGCTGGCAAATAATGTGCAGAGAGCAGCATTTTGTCTGCCCGCGGCTGTTGCCGTTGTCGTTGTTATCATCAAACGCTTGCGTGCTCACTGCTTGCTCACTGCTGCTGCTGACTGCAGACGGTATGCTATCGATAGATCATGATAAAAAAAAAAAGGCAACATCAGAAAAGAAAAGAAGAAAAAAAAAATAATCAGCCCGCTGTTTGGCATCGCGGCATGCAGGCTCACACGCGAGGCAGACGTGATAGCGAAACGAGCGTTTCAACGGGAGTCGTAGAGTTCTGCGGAAGCGGCGAGCAGTGTGAAGGCGCCTCACGGCCTGCATCGCGGCCTGTCTGGCTGTCTGGGCCGCCAACCATGGCCAGCTCCCACCCTCCACCCGTGGAGGACGTGGAGTTTGGATGCAGCTCTTGCTGCTGTCGCACCATCCAGTCGAAAAAGAAACCGTCACGACTGAGTTACCCCACATGGATGGACATGATGCTGTTTGCTCAAGCTGCCTGCGGACCGGTCGAATGAGACTGCAGCCGGAGGAGGGCTGCGAGTGCTCGACGGCTTGCGATTTACATCATGGCGAGAATAGACTGAGGGTACCTGCAGTCATGGAACCGCAGCATCGGCTCTTCAGGCTGTCCGCCATCGCCAATGGGCTCTCTCGCCACCTGTTCTCTTGTCTGCAAGAGCAGCAAGCCGTCTCGCCGAGGTGTTGGGTGGTGGTGGTGCACACTGGACTGGATATTGATCATCCTAACCGACGGGACCACCAGCGACGGACCAGGCAGATGAATCAAACTCTCTTTTCACGTTACGAAGAGGTGCCCTTCGCCAGTGGCACACGGTATCATCGTTATCTCTTATCCGTCACTGGTGTTCGTGTGCGACACGCTGGGCGTTGAGCCACTGCCACTGCCCACTCAGACGTCTGCAGAGGCATGCCACACGGCGGAGGAGAATCGAGTCTCAGCGCTTCGTCCGGCCCAGGCAGAGGCCTGCAGAGAGGCCTATCATTATCGATAGTCGGGATTGGCTGGAGGCACACGCATCTCACACACAAACACAAACGCAACACCACACACAGGCTGAATATTACGTAGAGAGAGGATGCTGCCACACCCTCCGAACGAAACACAATCACACGATGACGGCGGGCCAGGCTGGTGGTTGGTCTGGTTGGTCTGGTTGGCCTGCCCCAAGAGCCGGCGAGGGCGGGCGCGGGCGGAAGAGGAGCCAATTGCCCTGGGCCGCCGCTCCTACTCGCCCATCCGGAGGAGTGTCGTGGTGGTGGGTGGTGTGTGTGGGAGCATGGGTGCACGTCTGTCTGCAGCAACGAGCAGCCCTCACGGCCCTCTTGCTCTCTGTCTCTCTGTCTTGTCTCTCTCGCTCTCTCTCTCGCGCGGCCAGTAGTGTAAGGCCGTGGACGAGTTATGCAGGCCCCATCACAGCTAGTTGTGCGCCAATGGTGCCGGTCGCAATCTCCAGACGGGCATGGCGGCCAAAAGTAATGCACCATTTATGCGGACGCGTGTCTTGCTGCCCTAAGCCGCAGCACTATGGGCTCAGTGCAGCACGCTGTGACTGGCGAATCCCACGAGTCATTCCTTAGCCATCATCAGTGCATTAGCCCGTGCAGGGGCTGCTGGCAACTGGGTCTGGTTGGAGTCGGGGAAGGGTGTGAAGGCGCAGCTCCTACAGTAGTCTTAACCAATATCGCGCGCTGGTGCACTTCGTACCTTGCCAATCTTCCTCTTTTCAGTCCTAATCGCTCTTGTCTCTCGCTGATCTCTTGACTTACTTTATCCACCGCGCGCCCCATCACTCGTTTCCTTTTCCTTGCTTGAAGGTTTATCAACCTCGTCATTCTGTCTTTTGCTCTTTCCTACCCATCCACGTTCTTATTTCATATTCCCTTTTGGTTAACATTCGCTGCTAGTCCTCATCTCGACGGCTTTGAATCGTTAACGGCCCTTCCTTAGGATTTACCCTCGTCCAGCTCGTGCGTCCATCCATGACATCGTTCTCGAACCAGTAAATACCCATTAGTAGACAGCTCCGATATATCGTAGCTGTTGTCCAGTCACTCCCTCAAGAGACCATCTTTCCTCGTTGTATCAAACTCTTGTTACTACTCAGCAATCTGGTCTATCATACTACCACCACTACTACACTATAATAATATACCCGCACACCCAACAACATCAACACCAACTACTACCCTCACTCGACTCCCATATCAACCCTGATATATATACTGTATCATAATCTTCTAGTATACCCTCACTACACAAACTAGTAAGTCCACAACCACCACTCTGACGCACATGTGGAATGTTGTACTGACATTCCAATCAGGAAGAGAAACACCAACATCCGCAATGGAAGGTTCATATCCAATGCACCCCACCCAGGGTATGGGTCAATCCCCATTCTTCTACTACAACCCAGACCCTAGCCCAGAGAACCATCGTCAACACGGTCACTTCACCCCAGTTCCTCACGGCCTACCTGCCCTACCATACCAGGCTCAGGAAGCTTTCTGCCCCTCCAATATGGCATACAACAGGCCCTCATCATCCAGCTCTCAGACCTCGTACCGACCAAGGACGGCGTACGCACCTGAGATGCTGACTCCTGTTGCTTCCCCACAGCCAATGTACCAAAAGCCAACCATCCTTATCCAACAAGACTCACATTTCCTCCACCCAATTGATACCGACTTTTCAGACATGAGGTTTGCGCCTGCAACCCCTCCATTGTCAGCTTCTGGAAGCAACATTAGCAGCCCTCCTTCAACATGTGACATCCTCCCCACTCCAGTCAACGGTGCCTTTTTCCCTGGAGAGGCAATGGAGGGTGTTAAGCAAGGATGCGAGGAAGAGGTCTTCTCCGAGATTTTGGCTGGTGGAGACTGGCGGGCGGCTTCTCCCCCAATGACGCCTGGTAAGTAGTTTAGTTTTTCGGATGCTGCTTTGTTTGCGGGATGAAAAATGCGCAGCGTTGTGGTGGTGAAAGCACGGTTTTCTGATTTGGCAAGCAGTTTTTATCCAGCCTCGCTCGGCTAGCCAGGGCTCTTACCTCCTGTCCGCTACATCCTGCCCCTCGCTATCGCCCTCACCCTCACCCCTTCCACGCGCCTCCTTCTCCGAAACCGAGGACAACTTCTGCGACCCGCGCAACTTGACCGTCACCTCATCGTCGGCTGACTTTGCTTGCCTGCCCACCCTCTGCCCAAGCGACGACGACGCCCACAATCTCCTCAAGGGTCACACCTTCAAGACGGAGCACATCGAGTCGCCTGCACACACCGACCTTGACTGCACCGGTCTGCCTGCCTTCGAGCCTCTCTTCGAGCTCGACTCTGAGGACGACTTCACCGGCCTCGTCCAGTTCCCCGCCACCGAGAACGCCGCCTTCCTTGGAAGCAAGCGACAACGTACCGACCTTCTCTCCTTTACCCCTGAGGACGACGGTCTCGTCAGCGAAGAGAGCTTCACCGACTTTGAGGACGACCTTGCCGCCAGCGGCCTCCTCACTCCTTGTGACACCGATAGCTTCTCCGACGACATGCCCACCCTCAAGGTGAAGAAGTCGCGCCCCTCCAAGAAGGTCAAGCACGAGAGCAGCGACGCCGACTCAGACTACCAGGAGTCCCAAACTAGCTCTGGTAAGAACAAGCAAGCCTCTGAGCAGCAATCATCTGGCCAAGACAACGCCGTCGCATCAAGCTCTGATGAGAACTCTACCCCAGCTGTCGCTCCCACTAGCCGTCGCGGTCGCAAGCAGTCCTTGACTGAGGATCCCTCCAAGACCTTTGTGTGCACCCTTTGCTCTCGTCGCTTCCGCCGACAGGAACACCTCAAGCGCCACTACCGCTCCCTTCACACGCACGAGAAGCCCTTCGAGTGCACGGACTGTGGCAAGAAGTTCTCTCGAAGCGACAACCTGTCACAACACCAGCGCACCCACGGTACCGGTGCCGTAGTCATGGGAGTTATCGATGAGTCAGAGCTCAGGCTCCAGGAGCAAGACGTGTTCGAGACACAAGACCCAGCAATGCTTGGCCAGATCCTCTACAACGCAGCTTCGGCTGTCTCAACCAGCAGTGGTTCTGAGTCTTCATTCGACCTTGGCATGAGCCCGGCGGCGATGAGCAAGAAGAGCCGCAAGCGAAAGCAGGGCGAAGAGTAAATGTTACTCCGTTTTCTTTCCCCCACTTCGAGTTCGTTGTGGCCCTACTTTTCTTCTTCACGAACCGACATGAACCACTCCAACTCCCATCAAGGAGTATTAATGTCAGACGGTATTCGTCTATAATGTCGTAACGGTTGGCGGCATCGGTAGACGGGATTAAATTGGCGATCGGAATCATCGGCATGGAGCATCTCTTCCTTTGGCAAAAAGTCTTTATCCCCCTAATCTTTCACTGTATGCTTTTCCCCCATCTGCTTATATCCTATGCGACAGATTAGGATCCCTTTCTTCCGAGTCTGCATTTTGTTTGATCAGCTTTCAGCGTGGTTGGTTTTGTTTTTCTATTATCGGATAAGGTTATGGATGGGGTCGGTCAACTGGTGGTAGATGGACTGGTGTTTTTGATGGCATACTGGGTTTGATGGGCAGATCATATTGTACCGATCTGTCGCATCTAGAACACATTTTTTCCGATTTCTTTACCCTCGTTTTAATGGCCCATCCGTGGGAGGGATTGTTTCCATTCCATCCTCGGTTGCGCGGAATTCTGCGAATCTTCGATTCTCGCACTGTAATTCTCCCACAACGGTTTTTCGAGCGTTCTTGCGATCTCAGGTCGGTGTGCTGGCACATTGGAATCTCGTCTTACTATCTATACAAATATCGAAAAAAGTGTTCAAATATTAGACTATGAACTAATTATTCAAATCTTGATGATCCAGTGGTTTTAATGTGATGGATGATTGTGCTGGGAAGTTGGTCTTCTGTTCCCCGAGAGGGGACTTTGAGTTTGGGCTGCAGGCGGGCTTTTAGTGCCTTGTCGGACGGAAGACTTATCGGGAGAACCGTTACCACACAATTGTAACCAATACTACTTTTTCACATGATGGTAAGTCAATTTCCAAAGACATCAACAGTCTGAAACGCTCTTGATTTTCCTTCTTTTCAGTCTATTTGTTTCTTACTGTTGCATGTCATTTCCAAAGAGAGGACTGGGTTTCACGCGGCAGAGATATTGACCAATCTAGTGAACGAGTTTCCAAAACCAAATATCAACATTACACAAGCCCATAAAACCGTCTTTTCACGCCTATATATCTCCGATCTCCCGGTACCAGGCCTATCTCATACCAATGGCCTCTTTCAAAGTCATCGCCCTCATCTCCGGAGGCAAAGACTCCCTCTTCTCCATCCTCCACTGCCAATCCAACGGCCACGAAATAGTAGCCTTAGCAAATCTCTACCCAGCACCAACCAACCCCGCAACCACCCCCCAAGGCGAAGGCGAGGATCTAAACAGCTACATGTACCAAACCGTCGGTCACAGCATCATACCCCTCTACGTCGACGCTCTCGACCTCCCCCTCTACCGCCAAGAAATCCTGGGCTCAGCAGTCAATTCGGAAAAAGAGTATATAGCACCCTCAACATCTTCATCTTCTGATCCAGATGAAACGGAATCCCTAATCCCTTTGCTAAAAAGGGTTATGGAAGCGCACCCAGAAGCCAATGCTGTGTCTACTGGAGCGATTCTGAGTACGTATCAACGCACTCGTGTGGAATCTGTTGCAACGAGATTGGGTCTTGTGCCGCTTTCTTATTTATGGCAATATACCTCTTTACCGCCTCATAAGCAAGCTTCACTGCTAGAAGATATGGCACGTGTAGGTCAGGATGCTCGAATCATTAAAGTAGCATCCGGAGGCCTAGACTCAACATTCCTATGGGAGAACGTTACAACTCAACGCACTATTTCCAGATTGAAGAAAGCAATGGCCAGATTTGGGGATCCGGGGGATGGAGCTGTTGTTGGTGAGGGAGGGGAATTTGAGACTTTGACGGTTGATGGGCCGAGTGGGCTTTGGAAGAGGAGAATTGAAGTGATGACGGAGGGAACGGTGCAGGGGGATGGCGGGAGTGCGGTTGTGAGGTTGGGAGGAGGGAGGGTGGTGGAGAAGGCGGTGGATAGGGGGAAATTGGTTTTTTTGAGGAAGCCGGGGGTTTTTGATGGGGAGTTTATGAGAGCTTTGGATGTGTTGAAGAGGGATGCTACGTTGAGAGGTTTGAGTGAGGTGGTGAAGGAGGGGGTGAAAGAGGTGAAAGAGGAGGTATTGAATGAGGTATCGACAGAAGTATCGAAAGAAGATTCAGAAGAGGGATCAGAAGAATCAGAGGAGGAACCAGAAGAGGATTCAAAAGAGGATTCAAAAGAGGATTCAAAAAAAGTCTCAACAGAAGCACCAACAGAGGCACCTTCTTCAAGTCAAGACAAAGCCATCGAAGCATCTCCCGACTCAACTACCACCTCTCAAACCACCCTCAATCTTTTGGCCCCGGAAGCAGGCCCCAAAGCCACAGATCAAACGGCAACCATAGACGAGACCCTTTCGAAGCTCCTAGAGAAGACTAGTCTAGAACCAGCAGATCAATCTCAAGCCCAAGAGAACGCAATCAAAATACCCCCCTACTCGACCACCGCCACCCAAACCATCCTCACGATCTCCAATCTCTCAGCCCCAGAAGCAGGTCCCGAAGCCACAAACCAAATGAAATCCATAAATACGACGCTCCTAAAGATACTAGAAAACCACAACCTAGAACCATCAGATATCCTCCACACCACCATCCTCCTCCGCAATATATCAATCTTCACCGTCATAAACCCCATCTACGGCACGCTCTTCACCCTCCCAAACCCCGCCTCCCGCGCCACCGTATCCGTTGGCTCAATCCTCCCACGAGGTACTGAAATCCTCTTCTCTGCTATCGTTGATAGAATGAAGACACATCGCGGGTTACACGTGCAATCACGCTCCTATTGGGCCCCTGCAAACATCGGACCTTATTCCCAAGCTATTTCTACGCCTTTACAAGTCACCGCTGAAACAGAATCTTTGGATTCTTGGACCAGACCCCAGGTTGTCTACATTGCGGGACAGATCCCCCTGGTCCCGGCTTCTATGGACGTGTATCGTGCGAGGCTTGCTGAAGGTGTAGTAAGGAATGCGGTATTAGCGAGCCGGGAGTTCAGAGCCCAAGCGTTATTAGCTTTGCAGCATTTATGGCGGATTGGAAGAGCTGTGGACGTCAGGTGGTGGACTGGTGGTGTGGCCTTTATATCGGACTGTGATGCCCGTACTGGGGATTTCAGGGCTAAAACAGCTATCAGCGCTTGGAAGGCTATTCATGATGTTTTGCTTCCTGAGGTGGATGAAGATCAAGATAAGGATTCCCAAGACGTCGATATCTGGGACTTGAAACATGGGCGTGGAAAGGTTGGGTTGGAGGCTGATAGAGATCACAGAGCGAAACTACCGGCTTGGGAGATGGTTCAAGGCTCTATAGAGATCCCTCCCGTTTTCGTCGTCCAGGTTGAGGAGTTACCTAGGGGCGTTGATATCGAGTGGACGAGTGTTGGGATCGCTCGGGGAGGCGTGGAGAGCTGGAAAGATGGGTTGCTATCTGGGACTAGGGTTTTGGGGACTGAGACTAGTTTTGTTTATGTTGCGGTTGAGGGGTGGGAGGGGTTGGAGGGGGTGAAG
>AJFL01001379.1:0-17061 GCA_000467735.1 Rhytidhysteron rufulum CBS 306.38
TCCGGCGCCCAGCCATCATCTACCCACCGCCAGTCTGCCGCTATTGCAGGCCCGCTTGGCGATATTCTCGTGTCACAGCCGCCAACGTTATCTGACAAAGGCTGGCCCTCGGCCCCATGCACTCTGACGCATCCGGCAGGTGAACGCTGAGCCTGCCCTCGGGATCACTGTCGCATACTCGGTCTAGGCGCCGCGCTGCTCGTCTCTATGGTGAATGCCCTCGCCCGGCTTGGGAGTGAGGCTTTCTACGCTACCCCTGGCCAGCTCAAATCCTGGATAATGGGTGTTGGTAAGAGCCCTCCATCCATTACCACTCTCCGTGCCATGTCTGGTCGCGGACATCCAGGTACGAGAGCAAGCTCCCTCGAGGCCATGCCAGCCTTGGGGAACAGATATATAAACATAAGCTGTAGCTGGGCCGCACTTCTCCGAAGAGCCCGCCCATTGCAAGGTCTGCAAGTTACACCGTACTGCATCTGAAGCCTCTAAAATCAGCATCCTATTGGTCCTCCGTCCCCATCCTAGCTTAGAATCAACTGAACTATATCTATGTCTGACCAACCTCCTGCTTCCACCGAGAATCTCCTCACTTCTGCCGAGCCATCGTCCGCCGCCGAGTTGAGCAAGAAGAAAGCCTCCTCCCAGCAGCAACGCCAACTGCTATCGTGTACCAAGTGTAGGGAGCGTAAGGTCAAGGTCAGTCAGTCATGCCATCATGGCTCATGGCCCCATATCCCAGAGATTAAGCTGATATCAGAGCAGTGTGACCGTACGAAACCATGCTCCGCATGTTGCGCCCGCGGTATGCCAAAGGAGTGCCATTTCGTAGTGGCCGAAGGAGGCGATTATGGTCCAATTCAGCAGTCATACGAGCTTCGAAAGCTCCGCGCGGAGAACCTCCGTCTGAAGGAACGCCTGCGAGCGGGAAAGCTAGCCACTGACGAAGGGGATAACGATCTGGCATTGTCTCCGGACTCCTCGTTGGGAGAGACGATTGAGCAACGAGCCTTCAAGAAACTCCCAGTGGGCAAACAGAGGCGTTTTAAAGGTCAGGGATGGTCTGATAATATATACTTTGGTAGTCCTGGGCTGGCCAACGTCATCAATGATGTGCATGAGCATGTTCCTTGCTGCAGAAAATACAACTAACGACTATTCAGTTCGCCAGCCTCAATGTAACTTCATCATCTCTTACTCATGCTATGCCTCGTGGCATTGATATTTATGCTCCCAAGGATTCCCCAGCATTTCCATTTGCAACCATGTGGCCAGCGACGCTCGAAAGATGCGTGCCGTCATTACTGGAATGTCTGCCGCCACGAGAGGAGTTATTGAGTTACCTTGACACGTTTCAACACCGAGTCCAACCGGGCTGCTTTCCCCACACGCCAGATGAGGTCACTTCAAGCGAAGTTGAACGTTTCTTGGCGGATGCCGAAAAAAACGCACAGATGTTTCCTGACATGCTGGCACTCTTGTTCGCGGCGTTAGCCTTGGGAGCTCAGAATTGCGTCTTTGACAAGTGTGGTGGCAAATGGGAGGATGGAGTGATGGAAAAAGAATCTAGGAAAGGAGATGTTTACAGTAAGGTTTCTACCACGCAAGCATATCGACATGTCCTTTTTAATAACACAGATATAGTTGCGGCCGCCATGCAATCTCTTCGTATGGCTTCTTACATGAACAGGCCCACCTTATTAGGTATCCAGACTCTCATCATGATCGGACCTTATCTCACCAACAGTGGCCGCTTTCTTGATGCGTGGACATTATTTGGTGTGACAATCCGGCTTGCTCACTCTATCGGCCTCCACCGCAATCCCAAGTACTTGGATCCATCTCCTCCTCTCCGGGAATGTTCAGTGCGTCAGACGCTCTGGTGGTGGATGTTACATATGGACCAGCAATACAGCATGACGCTCGGTCGACCACTAGGTATCAGTGGCATCGGTGATTGTCTACCTCCTGAACCTTTAACGACAAATCCAACCATATTACGACTCAGCGATTACATGAATCAGTTTACCATTGTGGCACGGCAGATATTAAGTAGTGATCGGTTAAGCAATGCAAAAATAGATGGTTTTACCGATACTCTGAGAGCCCTTTGGGAGACGATGCCAGAGACATTGCAATTCAACGAAAGCTGGTGTGATCCGAACAAGGAGATCCCAGAATGGCCTCTGGACGCCATGGCGGCTGGTACGTTGAAGATCACGAACCGTTTTGATATATATCGTATACTAATATATAAATAGTATTATATGGTAAAACACACAACTACCTGATTCTCATGAACCGACAAAGACACGATAGTGAATTGAACTCCCTCTTTCCATCTACACAACGTCACTCGTCCACATTTAATTCACCCTCCCAGGAGCCTCACTCACCATCATGCAAAACTTCCGAACCTACTTTACGTGGACGACCTCTTGTCATCAAGTCATCATATACCCTTCTGGCCGCTTTTCTTTTCTTTTATCGACGTTGTCCCGTTGGCCTAATATGCTGGAGTATGGGTCAGCAAGCTTTTAACTCTTGCATGATTCTACTACTTGATGCTCTAGAAACCAACAATCTATCATACATCCACCGAGTCGAGCAAAGTTATGCCGTGTTTGTTGAACTCAAGAAAAAAGGCATCCATAAGCTTGCCGCCCTTGCAGTCGAACGAATAAGCTGGGGGCTTAGCACGCTCCAAAAACAGTTAACAAGAGCGAGACAAGTGGAACCGAGTATGTCTGCCCAAACTGCCGCAAATATCAACATCAGCAGTGAAAGTTCTCCCGAGGCGATGGAAGGGACGGACAAACCCATGCCTGCCGACACAGTGATGGGGAACACAGGGATGTTACTGCTCGAAGATCCGGGGCTTCAATCCTTCGTCCCGGAATCCTTCACACCTTTCAAATGGGAAGTGGGAGGTACGCATTTCGAATCAACGGGCGGAACTCAACACCAGCATCCGCAACGACCACAAACCTATCACCATCCCCAACCAATATACACACAAGCGCCACCTTCCTCTTCGTGTTCCCCTCAATCCCGCCGCCCTTCGATCCTTCACTCTTCGACCTTCCCCCCTATGTCAACCCAACAACACGCCTCCCCGCCGAACTACCCAACCACCTACCCGACCGATCCCAACCCGGCCCTAACGACGGGAATATCGTACACCGCTGTTTCCACGTCCGCCTCGCCTTTCCCTTTCTTCACATCGGCACAAGCGTGCGGTGGGATGAATCCTTCCGGGCTCCCGGATTTCCAGACAGCGCAGACATTGAACATGGGCGGGAATCCCGGATGGGCGGCTAGGTCCGCAATCCAGGTTTCTGCCGTGCCTGGACTAGGGGGTGATTTTCAGGGATATGGAGGTGGAGGTGGAGGTGGACAAGGGGGTGGATCTGGGGGATGGTGGGATGTAAGTGGGTCGAGTATGGCTTGATAATGACAGCTCTCTTTATTCTTTGGGATGAGTTTGTTTGGTTACCTAAGAATGAGGTGGGGAATTGTGTTTCGGTTTTAATTGTTTTTATCTTAATTTTGGGTAATACGTTATTTGGGAATTGGGGAGAAGGGATGATGGTTGTTTTTTTTATTCTTGTTTGTATAAGGAGGGGTTGGTTGGAGAGGGAAACTGTCTTTCTATCGTTTACAAAATTGGGTGGATTGGTTAGCTATACTTGCTAACCATTTTTTCGTTTTTGTTGCTGTTGTTTCGTAGATAATTATCTTAGAGAGTTAAGTAAGACGAAAAGCAGTGTCTTTTTCGCAAACAATAATGCAAAAAATTAGTATTTTGGTAATCTTTTGAACGCTTCCTCTTTTCTATTGTTATTTAGTAATGTGGTTCTTGATTTCTGGATCATTTGTTGTGGTCTTAGAGGGAAGTTGACTCTCTCGTGGTTACTCGAACATCCATCACCATGGTACACCGGTACATACATACATGTACATACATGTACAGCTCACACCTCACACCATTGTAAATCCCACAGCCCCCGCCTCAATTCCCTTGCTATCAAACCAAGAAAAAAATTGCCACCACTCAACACAACAATCCCACCGCCTCACTCCCCAAAACAAACCCATCATAAATCTCAAATCTCAACCCGCACCATAACACCCGATCTCGGCATACCGAAAACGAGCTGAAGGGAAAAAAAAATATCCCTCCCACCATCGGACCGTGGAACCGTAACAACAATGCACGGCAACCGGGGGAACGAGAACAGAACAGGGTATAGCGAGCGAGGGGGAGGAAGGGGTATCCTTGCTTTTGAGGGGGAGTTAATGTCATGTCATGTCATCTCTCTCGGGCCGTGCCTTTTTTTTTAAGTGGGATGAGGTACGTATGGGTAAGGGCTAGGGGTTTGAATGAACTAGGATAAAGTGGGTCTACGACGTATGCTCGTGCGGCATGTTATTACTGCTTATGATGGTGAGTGGGTGCGTCTATGTGGACGGGTAACTGGGTAACGGGGAGGTAGGAGAGGGGACCGTGCATTACATCTGCATAGATAGGTAGGTACATATACGACGGGGGGAGATGTTTTGTACGACGTACACAGAGTTGGGGTCTTGGCATTGGGGTGTGTGTGGATCGTAGTATGTTGTGTATGTGGTACGTATATGAATGCGAGATTATTACTATTGTGATAAGGGCCGGGGGGTATGGTTCTTCCTTCTGCTGGAGATAAGTGAGGTGAGGGGAGGGGAAGCGAAGTACAATACGAGGCTGAACGGGAGCGGGAGCGGGAGTGTGGGTTGCGGAGGTAGAGATGGATGAGGGATGGAAAGACATGATGCGTTGTTCGATTATACATGGGTCTAGGGTTTTGGGGAAGGGGGAAGGGATGCCGATGGATTGATAGGTACATACATTAGTGGGGAGAACGAGTTATGGTTCCATATAGGATTGTTGCCTAATTCACGTTACCTTTTTTTCTTCCTCGGATTTACTGAATTGGAGGATTTAATGCCGGAGTAAGTAAACATGAGGCTGAGAAAGAAGTAGGATTATTCTAGGCCGATGACTGACTAGTACATGTATGTACATGGTTATGCGGCTTTGGCCGTTTACCTTAGCCACCACCTATCCTACCCAGGTACCTCACACTGCGCATATTCTCTACAGAAAATGATGAATGAATGAAATGGAATAGATTGACCTTATTTTCCTCTACTCATACAAACCCACCTCATCATATTCAAACATGAGAAAACACCCAGTGGGTTCGCGAGCCGGAAAACGGGGGCCAAAACAAAAAAAGAGGCAAGGCAAGCCACCTACACGCCGTTCCAATATGTGTCGTAGCAGTTACAATAATACAAGCGATCATAGCATAATCTTTTCGCCACGCAACCAGCCAGCCGGCATAGGTGCTGTACATACAGGTTTGTCTGCAGCAAGTAATCTAGGCAAGGCAAGGCAAGGCACTGCACTTACTTATGAAATCACTTACCACATCCATCATCATCATTCAATAAAACCAGCCAAAGAGAAAAAGAATTGGACAAGGGTTATCAATCAATCAATCAATCAAATCATCAGTGGGGAACCGGGTTAACTACCTACATTATTCCATGTATGTACATACTCCGTAATCGCCGCCAGTTCATCCCAACCACTCCCCAGTCACCGATCCCCAGGACCCTTGTTACAGGGCTGAAGGGCTCGGCGATCGTGAGGCTCATCGAGGCCATCTAACTGGTTAGATTGTCATCGGGAAGAGGGCCATTGTGTCTGGGTCTGTGTGTCCGGTCTGTGTGTATGTGGTGGCGCACGGGATTGTTGCGAACAGGGGAAGGGGATAGGAAAGAAGTTGACAGGGGACAGGGATGCATGCATGCATGCATTGGCATTTATGTTCCGATCCGAGAACCGTTTTATGGGTTTATTTATGTGGTGGTTTTCTCTTTTTGCTTTTTTTTTCTGGTGCTGCTGCTTTTTTTTACAGAGTTTATGCGGGGTGGGTGGATTGGGTAAGGGCGCCGATTGGTGAGTTCTCTCTCTTTGGTATTGCACGAGCGTGTTTGTTTTTGGCATTCTTTGGTTTTGGGTTAAGCGGTGTGATGTAGTTTCGTTGGCAATGGATTAATGGCTGTGGTAGTATGGATCAATTAGTAGAAAGAAAGTGAAGAAGGCTAACCTGCCTTGTTCTAATTTGTTTGTATTACCGTCATTCTCTCACACACCCCATAAAATGAAACTTATTTCGAAAGGTCTCAGATTCGGGGTTCTAGAATCGATCGGCGGTAGCTTACATACGTATAACAAGCCAACTATATTCGTTTCTTTCTAGAACCCAGGCTTAGGTCGAGGTTCATGATGAGGTGGTTATTCCTGGCGTACATCATCACATCCACCACAAAGACAAAAGCACCGCGTACATGTAACCGTGAGGATGACGAATGGACCATGATGATGTCAATATTATGACGTTTGATTCTTTTTCTTTTCTCTCAAAGAAAAATATGTCCATCGGTTAGAAAGAATAAAAAACTGACAATCTCCTTGCATGTATGCCAATGGCTTACTTAGCATATGCAATATCCAACTTCCCCGAAACCAACCTTGGACTTGGGAAAACTTGGCTATGTTATTGTTACACATACCCACAGCTCCACCATCTCGCACTCTAATAAAAAAAAACCGAGAACTTCGTAAACCAACCCCCACGAACGAATGATACATGCATAAGTTCCACAATCTTCAACAAATAAAACCTATAGATTTATAAATCCTCACTTCCCTATACAAGGATAACCATTATTGAAGATCTACCCAAAATCACACCACTACCAACGGAGCATTCTTGGAAATTGCAATGTGCTGATGATGACCCTTGATCAAATAAAACGGACAAGTTATTATCGACGAACCATTGAAGAGATAACCGGCTTACATGCATACATATCTCATGCACCATCTACGTAGCAACCTGCAAGCCCCCCATATGTAAAAACCCGCCACCTAAACCTCAACGGCCAACTAACCTAATCAAACCTCTTCCCCAAAGCCTCTTCAAACAAAAACCTCCCTAATAACCCCACCCCTGGTACCTAACACGTTCACTTCCCTACGCGAAGCTGTACCTTACCACATCCCCAACCCATCGGAAAACGTACCACCCGAAACCTAAATCCCTTGAGTCAGTTAGTTCCCATACCATGCACTCACTCCTCCAACAACGAATGAACTATGCCGTAACACCATAAACAACCCAGCCAGCCAGCCAGCCAGTCAGATACCCAAAATAACCCAAGTACATAACTAGGTCCCTTCCAAAAACAAACATTCCCAAAAAGGAAATATCCACGAGCAAAACCAGGTAAAAGAAGTAGGTACCCGAGATCTTGGGATCCCTAACTACTGCACAAGGTACATGTGCATATAATTCAGGCCGACAACCGAATTCGGGACATGGGGCTTTTTTTACATGGGAACGATACTTGTATTGTTTTAGGTGGTGGGGTTTTGGTACTGACGCTTTCTTGAATTCATTTGAGGTCGTTAGGGTGGCGGGAAGGTATGTTATTCCACTTCCGCGGGACAGGGGGTTTCCTTGAGGATGTAATGGGTATTTACGCGAGTGCTTTGTTAGTATGACAAGGTATGAAGATGACTGGATACATGGATCGAGGTCCCTGGGCATGTTCATACCTTTCCTGTAACCCTTAGTCAATGGTACCCACTTCAGTGAAAAATCACCTAGTACACCAACCCAATATTTACCTCTATACCCCAAAGCCATCAGTGAGCAATAACAAAGCTTACAGTAAAAGAACCCGGTTATCTTACTTCTTAACGCCCAATCCCTTATTCCTCCCACCCCAACCAAATAAACCTATCACCACCATTTCCTTTGAGAATCTATCGATCACTGGCTACATACAATGTATTCAAACATTTACAATTTATGAGGTGAATTCCATCCACTTAATTTCTATTCTCTTTAGAATATTGGATATATGGAAAACCATAAAAACCAAGCCACCAAATACCCAATTTCCAGAATCCGCTATATATATATATATATATCTTAAATATTAGATCATGGAAAATCCCAACCGACTCCCCGTCATAATTCACATCATCCATCATTCTCTTCTCCTCCTATAACCCACTACCTCTTTTCTAAAGAGCACACTTCCTAAGATCCTTCCCGATCATCAGATCAAACTATCATAACCCCCCGCATCTCCCGAAAAAGCCCTTCTCAAACGTCTAAAGCAATGCCATTAAAACCTCTATCACTCCCTCCCCGCAAAAGATTGAAATGAAGCACAAAACCTCCTCATGTCCTCCTACATCATTTCACCAAAACTCAACGCACCTTTTAAACCCCTACTCTAGTTTCATATCACACCCCCAAAAAGAAGAAAAGAGACTAAGATAAAGAAAGGACGGGAGAAAATGGCCTACGGATTGCTACGAGTTAGATACTACTATGCAGTTCATATCTCAGGGATTGATCTGGTCAATGCAATCTTTGTGGATAGTTGCATTTCAATGCTTAAGCGTTCTGATATCGTTATCATTCACTCACGCATCCAATTATACTTCGACCCATCCCTCCACTCACTCACACCACCCACACCACTCAGACTACACAAACAACCTAACCTCACCACTACCATCAAAATCTAAAATAAATATACCCCCCTTTACACCACACCACTCACAAACCATCACATATAATCACTAAACCAAACACCCAAACCTCAAAACTCGCTTTATTCACCTACTTAACCCACTCACTCACTCATCCACTCACCACCTACAACCACCATATTAAATCCAAAAAAAACTCCCAGCCCCACCTCCTACCGCTAATCAAACCAGATCCCAAAACCTCGCTATAATGATGGCAAGAAGCAGAAAAGATAGAATCAGAATGAGTAGTAGATAAACAAACACAACGCCTACAAGATATAGCGATCCATAATCATGATTGGTGAATGATGAGTGATGAATGGATGAATGAATGAGAAATCAAAAAAGAAGGTTCCAGCCTACCCTATCCTACCTTATCCTACCCAATATCCAAATCCACCCACCCATCCAGCCGTCTATTCGCAAGTAAACCAAAACACCACCCTTCCAATATCAAAAAGCTTGTCCAAGAGGAAATATGCCAGCCCCTTCTCCTTTCACTCTCAATCACCCCCTTATTCTCTCACTGCCTCAACTACTCCTGGCCTCCTCAATCCTAATCATGTAACTGATGCGTGGGACAGCTACCCGGTCCCTTCCTCTCCCACCAATCCCTAATACACCGCTGCACGAAATATATTAGCGCCTATTTTAAGATATTGGAAGTAGCGAAAGATGAAGGACTTACCTTATGAAATTTACACAAACACATCAGTCTCGCCATCTCGCATCCCTCCTCAAACTCTTCAAAGCAAATCACACATTCCTGTGACTCTCCATCCTCACCAACGCAATCTTTCTCGCTAGCCTGGTAAACCAGCATCCGATTGCTCTGCGTCGCACGGCGAGGTCGACTGGGTTCTCCGCCACCTGTACGGGGGGCAGGACTTGCGGTTGCGGATGAGGGGTTAGATGATGCGCCTGCGCTGCTCATACCGCGAGTGCGAGGGTTCGGCATAGAGGCAGAGATCTGGGGATCAGAGGATCCTTGGGTTTGAGAGGGTGTGGCGGCTGATGCGATAATGGCGCCATCGATGGCTGTACTAGGAGTTGGAGGGTTTGGGGATACGGTTGTGCTACTGCCAAGGTGGGAGGCAATGCAATCTTGTACGTGTGCCTCTCGCTCGGTTTCGCTACCATCTGGTCCTTTAGGAGGTAATTCTTCCCCGCACACGGGACATTCATCCTCTTCAGCGATCTGGCGTCGAGGTGGCGGTTGCGGTTGCTGTGGAGCAGGCGGAAGTGGAGCATTCACATCTAAAAGGGAGCGATAATGGGATGTTGCAGCCGAGAGACTGTTATGATGGTGACGCTGGGGATGATTTTGGTAGGGCTGTGGGTAGAAATGAGAGGATGAGCGGTGACCACCACGTTGCCCATAGTTACTTTGCGGGAATAGATCTGCCACGCTCGTGCTATTCCTGAAAGATGCTCTACCGTCGCGGAATGGATCCGAAGGTTGAGCACGTACAGTCGCCGACCGGGATTGAGAAGCATCACTAAGAGATGTCCGATGGCGTGAGCGTGGAAGTGAAAGGCTATCGTAATGGGGGTAATTGGGGGGCCTCGAATTAGGAGGTGGTACCGGCGGGGCATGCGCTGAGAAGTTTGTAGAATTTAGATCGGGTGCGGAGTATCGCCAACTCTCTGGAGCTGCGGCATCTTGAGATCGTTGCGGGGGTGGACTGAAGTTGGGATCAGGAACGCATGGGTTGCAGACGCGAACTTCTTCTCCGCCTCCCAGGTGGGGGTTTCCGTAAGGTCCGAAGCTTGACATTACCGTTGCATCGTCGGCATCACCTGTGAGATCTATTATGTTTAGCATTGCTTCTGGAGGATGGACGATGAATTGCCGTGGAATTGTTATACGATGTGGAGAACAGTTTGCGCAAACCACACGGCCACATTTCCTAGGGCAAGGTGTTAGCAAACGTTTCACACGATTAAAGTTGTAGCCAAAGGTTGATAAACACGTAAAAACAAGACCTTGGGAATGGCTAACTGTTGCGAATGAAAAAGATCCATGCGCACACTTTACATTCTGTGACGTGAATGTAGTGAAATCATATATCTACTTACCTGCAATGATGTTTTCGGTAGAAGAAAGTGAATTGATTCCTACAAACTGGACAGTGTGTGACCTCTGAGTCCGGTTGCCACGGTGGCAGCACTATATCGCTCTCCCTCCTCGTGTTGTTCTCAGTCGGTCTGCCGCTATAGTTCTGAGATATGGCTGAAGAAAATGGGCTATTAAGAGGAGTGCTGGAGGAACCCTGAGAGGACACTGCCTGAGGTCTATGTTGTTGCGGCGGTTGCGGAGGTGTGAAATAGCCTTCCGGTCGCCTGGATGGGCTCTCAGTAACCGTCAGCCTCCTTTTTCTGTCTGAGCTGGAGGTATCTGTGGAAGTTCTTGAGACCGAAGGTCGCATGTCCGGCCGTGAAGGAGAGCCCCCCAAACTAGGATGGTGATGAAATGGATAGCCCAAGGGCGCGCTTCTGATATCTGCGTTGAATTCTCCAGGTCGACTTAGACTTTGCGGGCCTGTCTGATCGGAAGATAATGACCTCCTGCCATCTACTCCAGTCTCCCTCAAAAAGTCCTGCCATGTCTGCCCGCCGTAGGCCTCGGGGGGTTGTGCCATAAAATGCGAAGCTATTATTCCACCCCTAGTATTAGGAACCAGGTTCGAAGTGCTACGGGACCGGCCCTGCTGATTTTGTCCACCGCTCTCGCTACTCTGCTCAGCACCATCGTACTGAGTTATAAAGGACGGGTTGGAATAGAATTGTGGGAACCGATTCCTATCCATGGTGTGTCACGGTCTAGGGCGGCGAACTCAAACGCGATCGATTGAAAGGAGGGTTGGAGTGGAGAGCGCGTCTCTTTCGGGGGTTTAGAGGTTTAAACGTGTGGGGTCGTACAAGAGCTTAAGGTCGTGATGCTTGCGGTTGGGAAGCTGAAGCTGATCGTGTTCGCGCCGCACCGCGCCACACGTATGAAGAACGGGATACAGGATAATTCTTGTGTTGATTCTAGTAATCTGAGTATGGTGTTGCACCAGGGCGGCCGTGTCAAGGCGTAAATGACACCGCAGCTCTCGCGGAGTGTCCTACGAGGGCGGAAGTGGGATGAGCAGGGAATCGGGCTGGTGAGCCTCGGCGGAATGCGGAGACGGCGAATGAATAGATTTGCTAACAATAACGAACGAAGAAGAGCGTCGCGGAGGCCATGCAGGCAAGAAATGAAATGCAGCAGAATGGTGCGCAGACGGAGTGTTGTGTTTGAGGGGCGAGAGTCCCAGGAGCGATGGCATGTGCTCTTGGTGGATGATAGAATATGCCTCAGGCGTTGACCCTCAGCCCAGCCCTTTCCCGTCCACCGCGCCGCAGCTGGTCTTATCGCCCGACCACATTTTTGCATGAATCATGGCACCAGAAATGGATTGTAATCTGCAGCTCACGAGATCAAGGGTAGAGCTATAAGACCTATAATACGTAAACATTCGCTCCTAATCTCAACCACCAAGAGCATCAGCCATATACACATCTAATCACAAAGCAATCAATCCAAAGCATGCATCCTAGATCAACCAATCATCCCCCACGTAAACATAACAAATCACCGCTCAAAACCCCTCTATCACGTGCCATCTTGGACAAGCTCATGGTTAAACAATCTTCAATCATAATGATATGAAAATTTATGTATCTTTTTTCCCCTGCCAATCTCACGCTCCTAATCCCAACCAGCCGCCCAACCATGTTCGTCTCTACCCACCCCGCAAGCATATGCATTTCTGTGAAGGAGAAAAAGAAAAGGGGAAAACTGGACAAATGTATAGTACAGTGAATGAAATAAAAACAACCCCAATAAAACCTGCCATTACACAATATCTCCATGGACTTTTAAAAATGTATTCCCCATGAGTCGCCATGTCTCTACCAAGAGGAAAGAAACAAGGGAAAACGCTGTATGCTGCGCTTTAACGCCAATGACGATCGATAACCCTACCCACCACCACCGGAAAAAATAACGCCTTCGCTTCAAAATACCAAATTTTGCTGTACAGGACAAATCAAATTCGTCGCCGATCAATGTCGTCGAGTGCTCTTAGAAATAGGCTTGTTGCTAGCCGCGCATAAATTAAAAGGAGTGTGAAAACATTACATCGAAGTGAAATGGTTCGGAGGGCTAGCGATGTTCGAGTTTTGGGGTAGTAATGGGTGTTTAATGAGATCGGTGTGAGTGTCCGCTTCGGTTTGTGCTTATGCTGCGACTTCGTCCGTCAATGACCTCTGCCGCGCTTTCGAGGTGATTTCCAGGGTCGTAATCTCGAGAAGTGATCATCTCCTGGGCAAGATGTTGGTTCACAAATCCTGTGCTCACAGGGCGTTCTCTATCCCCACGGACAGGATGCGGTGGCGCAAGAGTATCACCATATCCGTGAGGAAGAACATCAGGCTCCGTGGCATGATATATGCTCGAAGCAGCCGATTGTCCAGGCGACCTTTCCGGAGAAGGCGAAGGCTCTGAGGAACCGAATGGAAGGCGAACCGGTGGACGGCCTACATGTGGACGAAGATGTTGATCTTGATCGACAACCATATGTGCAGACATCCTTCCGGGTGTATTTGGAGGTGAAGCCGATACTGTTGACAACCTCGATCTTTCCTCCAGGATAGCTTTCTCCGTTGAGGGTGTGCGCCGAGAGCTTTTACGCGGAATTGTGGGAGCACGACTAACGTTTCCACTTGATCTCGTCATCCTCGAAGCACGCGATCCAATTCGGCTCGGTAATTCGATACCTCCACCGGTTTCGATAGGACCTAATGTTGGGGGAGCTTGGGACACACGTTCAACGTGGTGATCGAAAGGGTCTTCGTCGTCACTTTCATCTTCTGTGTCGATCAATGATCTAGATTTACCAACACCGTCCACGCCTTCTCCTAGATCACCACTCTCTTTGCGAGAGTGAGAAGCAGCAGAAGCAGCGGCAGCGGCACTGGCGCTGGTACCAGGAGCAGTATCAGGGTTATCTTTGTACGGTTCGTGTCCACGTGCTTCTTCCTCATCTTCATCGACGGGCATCATCTGGGGAGGTATGCGTGTACTCCTGACTACTTCGAAACCTTTACCCTTCTCTTTGGTCTTGCCCCCGAATAGGGTCTTGAACCATCCAGTAGCCGAAGAGACTGGACCCATAGGGTCCGCTGGTCCAGTCTTAAGCTTCCGAGTTGGCTGTGCGGACAATGCTGGACCACGGATCCCATAGTAAAAATCGGATTCACGGACAGTATAGTCCGTGTTCTTGCGTCTCTCTGAAAGATTGGGATCTGAATCGTCTCTATGCATCCGGATATAAGCAGGTGTGATTGAACCACGAATGGAGGAGAGCGCAGAAGGTCCTTCTCCCGCATCGCCAGCTTCGGCCTGCTCCGGGGAGTCAGCATACGGAGAATTAGTTAGGTCGGCACTTGTTCCTGAGCCTCGATTAGCTGTGCCAACATTACCGAGCTCATTCGTAGCTCTGCGGGGTCTCGGGGGTCGATAGTAAGGGTCCGATGCATCAACCATGGTGCCCATGGTGGGTCTGCGTGAGTTTTGGCTTGAGCCACCACCTCCAACAAAGCTAAACGGTGTTGTGCCGGTGCCTGGTGTTCCAGGGGTTACATCGCCTGGTTGGCTGAATTGCTCAAATCCCATGCTGGCCCGTTGACTACCACCTGGTTGTTGATTAAGCAATACCGCAGAACTTGCTGATAGACTTCTAGCCCTGCCACGTTCTGGTCCAAGCATTGCAGCACTGGAAGAAAGACTACTACGCTGCGCTTTCCGATGGCGGTTGCGTCGAGAGAGTTGACGCTTTCCAAACACCTTTGACAGGCCTCCCCTCGCATCTCCACCGGCGCCTGCAAGCCTTGCGAAAACCTCGATCAGTGTTTGAAGTGCGTTGAGGAAAAATCCAAAGACCAAAACGGCAGCGTGAATCAGCAGAATAGCATAACCGATCCAGCCTTTGGATGCTTCTGCTACGCCCAAGGAAGGAACAAAAGCTATCATAAGAAGCGTTGTGATAAGCCGTGCAACCGAGAAGAAGGTGTGGTAGGCGTTCATTGATGTGTTCGACTGGAACGGCCTGAATGCGTGCAGAGTCAGGATCAAAATGACCTCGCAAATAGCAAGCATGACCAGCTGTGCAATACCAGAAGGCTGGATTGCCCCGATGGCAATGCTTCGAATGATTGCCAGCAAAACGGGGATGAAGGAGAAGGGAGCCGCATCATCGGAATAAGTGTTATAGAGCGGACCGTAGGTAAGTACCGTTGGTAGGTCATCGAAGAGATGGGCACGCGGCCTGCATGTAAAGATAAACCAAAAAATCCAGGAGGCAACGGCAAATACCCCGAGTAATAGGACAACGGCCGAGGCAACGACTGATGCTGGCGAGTGGGGTGCTACCACAAGTTGAAATAACGATAGAGCAATGATGGGCAACAGGAAATAGTTGAACACCATGCGTACAATGTTTCCTGCGGTGAAGGGCCAATTTTTGTGTCGTAGATCGGACTCCTGTGTGTTTGAAAGGATACGATGAATCCATCGAATAAAAATTCCGACCTGACCTAGCACCACAACAAGGACAGTAAGCCCGAGCAACCAAACAGCCATGCCAGCCCAGATATCTATCTCCTCTGACATGCCCACCAATTCGCCGAGACGCGATAGACCGTAAGTTCCATTGGTAACGTAGATGCCATCCACAAGGCTGTTGGATCCATTTCCGTGGCTGACAAAACTCTCATTGAACAAGAGCAACGACCAGCTGGCCTGGCTGACCACTGGCTGGTAAAATCCTGGATAGGCCAGGTTCAAACTTCCGGCGAGAACAATAAATTGGATGTATTGCAGACAGTCGCCAAATCCAGGAGTGACCAACCTCAGCAAATCCTCATCACGGCCGTAGTTGCTCGTCCAGCGGAATGGATCACCCGTACCCCAAGGACTCAATGTTGCCGCGAGAACAGTGGCTATTGCAACCATAATCAAAATAGCTGCAGGGAGATACGTCAAAGCCCCAGAGAGTTGGCTTCCCAGATCTGGAGTGATGTTTCCAGACACACAGGCAATGTTATCTTTAGAAACGTCGCCGGAGTCTACGCGGATAGTCGATGAAAATGTAGCAAACGAATAGGTACTGTAGAAATCATGACCAACGGTAAAAGCAGGCAGTGCATATGGATCGCTAGCGTTGGCATCCCACGAAGGACCGATCGGACATGATGCATTGACAACGGATTGACAAAAGGGGCTCGGCGGAGCATTATACGGGGTGAACGTGACAACCTTGTAGTTTGAGAAGAGGGTTGTGTATTTGTTGTTGGAGGGGCTAATGTCGACAATCTTCCCAAAGGTACTATTGGGATTGCTCCAGTTATCGTCGTCTCGTGAAGGATAGTCTCCCTGCACAGACTGTCCACTGACATTCCCATAGATTGTAATATTGAGGTTGTGGCTCGGCGCCGACGTGTTGAAAGCGGCCCAGAAATAGAGAGGGGTGAACTGAAGCGGTTTTGGGTTGTCGGCGTTGCGGATGGAGGGTGATAGGCAATTCTCGAAGTTGATGAAGACGGCATTTGAGGCGGGGATCAGGCTGGCAAAGGCCAGGAGGAGCAGTGTGAAGGTCGAAAACATGGTCGAAAGCGGGGTGGTGGGCATTGATTTCCGTCGCGGTCGCGGAGGACGTGGTGATGGCTGTATTGACGGCACCTCTCTTCCTTCTCTTTCTGACGTCCGCAATACTTTCCGCCTCGCCTGAAAACGGGGCGGTGAAAACGACATTATATTCTCCAGATCCTGCTTCCTATGGATATCCACATCTTCTCCCGATTGTATTCCAGTCTCGATTGAGAAAAAGTTGGAGCTCTCCATCAAACCATGCGAGCGGCGTCCTTCCCGAGCGAAGTTTGCGAGCCGGAGGGGTTGGATTATATTCTGGAAGGGGGCCCAGAAAACGAAAGCGGGAGCTGAGTTGTCGATCGTGTTTGGCGGGGAAGGAAAGGTGGAGATGGGCGATGGGGGGCAAGCTGATGTGATGAAACAACACAGCAGGCGGGCTGTTGGCCGAGGGGGGATGGCGATGATACGACAAACGAACGGAGGCCGCCTGGGTTGAGACAGTTAGAATGGTGAAACTGCCATCGCCGGTCTGGCGGCGAATTGGAGGGTTGAGCGAGTGTGGCGAAGAAGGAAAGCGAAGGGCGGGTGGTGGTGCTGGTGGTGGACAGGGTGTGTTGGTGAGGGCTGCCGCGGAAAGAAAGTTGATAAGTAATGATGGATGTTTTTCTTTGCTCGCAAACAGGCGACGGCGACGGCAACGGCGGCGGCTAGGGAGACAAAG
>AJFL01001386.1:0-43309 GCA_000467735.1 Rhytidhysteron rufulum CBS 306.38
CCCCTCTGCCTGCCCTGCCTTGCCCCCAAACCACACCCGCAACCGCAACCCTCATCTCGGAGGGAGTGGGTGAGTGGTCACAAGGTCACTCCTCCACGTATTCGTTTGTCTTTGCCCTTGCCAGCAGCACGGCCAGGTCTGACACCACGCAATCCAGGCGTCCCCTTTTCCGCATGCTCCAAACCACGACCTGCCATTGCTCACAATCTGAGGCGGGCGCCTGACAGAGTCGGTCAAGAGCAAAACCCCCGAAACCAGGCAATGCAGGATATACTTCTGGAAGCACCCACAAACAGCAGGAGGCGCGTGTATCGCCCTCCGGCGGTGAGCTCCGTACTCGTGAAGCCGACGCCCCCCCGATGATCCTTTTTGGCAGCTAAAGGAGTAGTTCCAGAATCCATCTGCAAGATCTATCCACACGGCCCACGGGCCTTTTTTTCTTTCACGATGCCCCTGAGAGCATGCTCGCTTATTCCCGACAATCTGCACACGATGCATGGCCGGGTGCTGTGGCCCACATGGCAAGAATGGGCATCGAACCTTCTTTTTGCTTCAGGCACGTCGAGAAGAATACCTTATTTCAACCCACGATGCATCGACGTCTACCCAGCTTCCCCCAACTTCCCCCAACTCCAACTACCCGCCCACGCCCTCGCTGCCTCCAAGTCGAACCAAACCCCCCTGCCCACCCGATCATCCTGCCAGCCAACTCGCCAACAAGATCCCCTTGATAAGAGAAATGGAGCCCTGAGAAAAGTGGAACCCATTCTTATGCACGCAGCGCCCACCGCAGGGCTCCGGGACTCGGACTACCGCCGTCTCTAGACCCTCTCTGTCAATCGTAGAGACGCTTGCCCCCACGGACCAGGCAACATGACACTCTGATTTCGTTGCCCCCTTGACTCCCATCCCCTCCCCCCTTCTCACCGCTCATCTTTCGTGCTCCACAGTTGTTCGGCTTTCGGTCTAAACTAACGCTACCTGGGTCCCTGAGATGGGGTTTCGTGCTTCCGCGACTTCCCCACGTGGGTCGTCTTGTGGGTTCATGCCTGTAAATCTTCATCCGCTTAAGCAGGTGCCTGCACAGGTGGTGACATTCTCGAAGGCTTGCATGCGATTGCGGGACCCGGGAAGATAAGTTCCCTTGTGGCTTTGCTTTGCTTTGCTTTGCTGGCGTGGCGTATACAATGTAGCGGTCGCCATCTCATGATTCTGGTGATGATTCTGGTGGTATTTGCCTCTGAATAACTACGGAGGGCGGAGAGGCCCGAGAGGGTGGTATTAGAGTGACAATTTGGGAATCTGGGGGTTTGAAATCGAATCGTGTTCCTGGGGGTTTGGTTTAGACAGACACTCGGGAAATGTCCATAGCTTTTTGATTTCTAAACCCAGGGACCCGGAATCGGAGGTAAGTTTCAGAGATGGAATGGGGTGTGTGTGTGAGTAAGAACGCTGAGGCCTTCTTCGGATGGGGATGCTCGTGCTTGCGAGGCTGAATTGCGCGCGGGTTGGCGACAAGGCAGGATTCATTTTCTGATTTTCATGACGATTTTATTTTATTTCATTATATTGGTTTCGGTTTCCTTGGTTTATTGGTTTTACGCTTTTCTATTGATTTTTTTAATTGCTTCGTAAACTGGTCTTTTAGACTCATCGTGTGGTTTCTGGAGTTTGGGGTATCCTTTTTCCTCGTTCCTGGTTTTGCGATGGAGGTATTTGGATATTGGTTTTGTCTTGGGTTTTGGTATTTTTCTTTTGGTCTTTTCCTCACCTTCGCGAACTGGGCTTTGAGGTTCAGTAATGTTCTTCCTTTGTCTGGGCCCTGTTGGCGACGTCACGGTAGGTTCCAGGGTCACTATTTCATTTTTTCTTAGAGTCTGATATTGCAAGGGAAGATCTTCTCATTCTCGTTCTATCTAAAACAGAACCTAATTTTCTTCCCCTTTTCCGGGTATCGCTATATTGGAGTTCTGGATTTGATAACAATCTTTGTCGGCTTCCCAGAGCGGGCGGAGGTTACCAACTTTACCAAAGTCCACATTATCTCCTTGACCCCTACTCCATCATGGCATCTACATCGCCATATTCCTCCTCATCGCCATAGTGGTCTTCATCGATTCCGTCATGCTCAAACTGAGCCTGATCAAAGAGGTCCTTCACCAACTCAAAAATAGGCTGGGCGCGCAATTCTCCCTGTACTCTCTCCTTTAATAGCCTCTCAACAAGATCCTTCTGTCCGACCATAGTCTCAGAAAGTACCAACAGGAGCATAGCGACCTCTCTCGTCCAACCTTGAGGCACAATATCCATGACCGTCAACTTATTCACCTTGACGAACCAATTTTGCGCGATTATTTGGATATGCACATACTTCGATACGCCCCGGAGAGGACTCTGCTCACGTTGAACATCGGTGTATTCGTCCATCAGGCCTTCGAGGTTCCACCGCGTGGTTGTGCAGTGGATTTTCGTGAGGTCGATCTTCGAGGGTTCGGTGATGGTTAGGGCGAAAAGCTTGGGCGGTTTAGATGGGCGAGGGGGCCAGTTCGGCGTATGGGTACCTACCTGTACAAGCAATTGATGGATGCATTCGCCCATTGATCCCTCGGGAACGCGTGTGGCTGGTCCTTGGAATGTCGTAATCGCCTGGCCAAGATTCATAGAGAACGGTGGCTGGGGAGTTTGCTGAAACGTTTTCTGAGTAGCTTGCTGAAGAGCGTTCTGAGGAGACTGAATATCTTGCATTTCAACATCCTCAGCCAACTCAGCATACAACTCCTTCGGCAACGGAGTCCCAGGCTTCCGCATCTGGAGCTTGACGCGTATATTTTCAAGATCGCACTCACAAAGCTCGACAATATCTTTCACATAGACGGCGCCGTTAGCTTGTCTATTCCGCACGACCTGAAACATGTACCCTTCAACAGTATCATAAGCATACCTAGTCAAGCGCACCAGCCTCAACCACGCAACGAGAAGGCTATCAGTCCAGAGGTTTTGCGGCTGGAGGGTATGTGATGGATCGTTGTACGGTAAGACCATACGTGTATCGTTGTTTCTGAAGCGAGGACGGAGGGGGATGGGAATAGCGTGAAGAACTTCACCTAAACCCCAGCTCTGTTTAATTTCTCTCTCGCATATGGCGTTTTCGTTGGGTGTTAGTTTCACATTTTTGTACTCTTTTTCCAACGCTTCTACTATCGGATTGTCTTTCACCTTCGGTACGTCCTTCACCTCCTTCACCTTCGGTTTCGGCCTCATGCTGCCCTTCATTCGCTTAACTGCCTCTTGTCGGTCCGCCGCTGTTACTGCCAACCCTCGAGTCATCGTTGTCTTGATAACCTTCTTCAGGATCCTGTGCGCGCGGTTCATATCGCCTGCTGTCTCGCGAGACAGCTCTAGGAGACCTTGCATGATTCCTAGGCTCCATTGTTGGTGTTTGAGGGCTTTGGGGAGGTGCTCTTTGGGGAGGGCGGCGTAGATGGTGTGGATGTCCCAGTTGGCTAGGATCTCTTGACGCGCGGGTTCACGGTCTGTTTCTTGCATTGTGGGGAGATTGCTAGTGAGGGTACTTGTATTTGGATCCGTTTTGGTGGTGGAGGTTGCATTGTTGGGTGTTGGTTGTTGTTGTGGAGACGGTGGCTGCGGCGGAGGCGACGGTGATGATGTTGGAAGAAAGAAGAAGGATGGCGGGTAGGGATTTTCATTTTGTCTTGTGGGTGTGGAGGGAAATTGAGGGAGGGTGAGGTGAAGACGTTTTTGCCCTCCACTTCTTATTTAAATTTCCCTCCACTCCATTCATTGGTTGCAACACATGATTCGATAGACGGTTATGAGCGGTGTATAATGCTGCGGACAGGGAGCACCGTGATCTGTAAACGCCATTGGAGAGAATACAACGGCATTGGGTTGTTAAAGTATATCTTAAGTATAGGTTCTGAATACACGAGGGCAGGAAAAGGGTACAAAAAATCATTAGAAAATGGCTTCTTATACCGACACAATCAATTGGGCATCACGCATTTCAGCAAACCAATTTCAGAAGGAAAGAGGTTCAGCTTATCCAATAGTTCAGAAATACCAATACTTTCACAGCATCATTTTCAAAATTTCTAAGGGAATAGAGTCATGTTTAATATACATATCTACAATCTATTACAAGAAATTGTAATCCAAGTACCAAAATCAAGTGGCATCAAGCAACCAATCCGGATCTGCATCTTCATCCTCAGGGTCTTCCAAGGGTAGAGAGCCATTTGAATCCACTGATGCAACCGGGGAGGCGACATTTGATACCGTTCGCTCATTTGATTCCATTTCCATATTATTTGATATCGCATTTGGCACAACTGGAATGTCGGGGTTAGAATCATTGAGTACTGGCTCTACTGTAGGGGCGTCCTTGGTTGATTCGCGGCTAGCTATTTCAGTAAGTGTACGATCGGTTGCTCCACCATACTGAGGCTCAACGTCGGTATCTTCAACTTCTGTTCTCAAAAAGCCGCCTGCTGAATCTTGAAGTGCTTCCTCTCTTACTTCCTCTCCTTCGTCTTCTCGTTGAAAGCCACCGTCCATGCTTTTGCCTGACTCTTCTGCTAAGAAACCACCTGCCATAGTGTCGCCTGGTACTTTGCCTTTACCGTGACTGGCGATGGCCATTTCATTGGTAATGACTACCGTGTCTTCGCCATCATCCTCGAATAATGCATCTAGGTCAGGAGTGGTACGTTTAGATTTTTCAGTCTCTGGTTCTGCTGGCACACTCGTCTCGCGAATAAATCCGCCGCTAACTGCCTCATTGTAATATGAACCAAGACGAGGAACTAGATTGGTGTGTTCAGGGGGAACCTGATGTGTATTAGACAGATTACTGGTAGCCAGTGCATCGCTGTCAGATATAAAACCGCCTGCAGGAGTGAACTCAGGAATTGTTCTTGCAGTCGGTAGTACAGATTCTACAGCGCCCCCTTCATGGAAGAAACCCCCAGCCATTTGTTCTTCCATATCCTCCTTCTCTGCCTCATCAATTTCCCGTTGAACGTCTGCTGTTTCTCCATCGATTTCATAAGCATTGACACGTTGAGCAATTTTAAGACCAAGGAAGAAACGTCTCCATAAACGCAGAGCCTCCGCGCCTCGCTGAGTGTTCTCTGCTTGCTCTCGAGCGTACTCCATGGCCTCAATTACAGCTAGAACAGCCTCTTGATACTCCTGAGCTACAACAATTCCCTGGATAACTGCTGTGCCGTGACGTCCTTTGAATTGGAATCCGGTAACCGCGTCGGCATAATCGATACCAACAATACGAGCAGCCTTCGCAGCATGAACATGCTGGATGTGAACCCCACCCTTCGGGATCATGGTCGGAACGTATATATCGAGATTACCGAAGGCATTTCGAGGAACTCGACCACGCACGACCGGTGGAGGGAGGTACAATTCTGTTTGTGAAAGGGAGTAGAGGCCTGCACCAAGCTCTTCTTCTACATTGCCTTCCATACTAGGAGTGATGGAGCGTCGACCGCCTTTCCGTGGCTGTGCGTGCTTCAAGGGTTGTTCGCCGTCTTTTACATCTCGCCCAAGACGATACCATTTGTCTGCGCTGCGAACGGTGTGTACATCTCTACGCCTATATATGGGCTCCATCGAAGGATTTTTCGCTGTACCAACGTTGATTTTACCGACCTGGTTCTTTGGCGCAACAACTTCGTTTCGCCTCAAATGCCGTTCTAGTGCGTATACGGGATGGTCTTTGAAATCTTGAACGTTCCGTGGTATGCCTTCAGCAGCTTCTCTGCGGGCAAGTTCGGCATCTTCAACCTGGTCACGATCTAATAGATGTCTTCTTTTGAATAGCTTGAGAGCCTTTTTCCACCAGCGGACACCGTCTTTAGTAGACTCGACTCTGAATTTCCTAGTCTTAGCATTATAGGCTTTAGCATATCTTCTGGTAACATCCTTAGCTACACCGTCTTCCTCGAAAGCTATAACATAGACCATTTGGTTCTGTGGAAAGCTGAGAGGTGGTTCTAGCTTTGAGGTTTTATCAGGAGTAGGAGGCGAGAAAGGGTCGACCGCAATCCATCTCTGTATTGCAGGGTTGAAAACTTCAACCCAATATACCGGATAAGTAATACGATAGTCTTTCTTCCGCACGGGAGCTGAAACGGGCACAGGAAGATCATGGATCACGTTTCGCCGCTGCCACCTAGATTTCGGTTTACGTGGCGGAGTAGGGTGCGAAGTCTCTTTTTCTGTAACATTGTAGGGGTCTAGCTCGATTGTTTGTTTTTCTGTTACTGGGTTTTGAGGTGTTGAAAGCTGTGCTGCCGATGCAAATGGCAAGCACTGTAGCGAACACACGAGTCGCGTTTCAACTGCATGAGCGCGAAGCAATGCACAGAACAGCTGGGCGCCAAGGTCTTGCGACCCGTGCATAGCTGTAGCAGCCTTGCGAAACTCTTCTAGATTTGTCACTAGATCAAGTTCATCGAAGTTGAAAATGGGGGCGTCTTCGGGAGAGTCTGCCCATTTTGCCCTATGCATACCCATGGCCCCGACTTTGAATCTTTTGTCAAAGATAGTCTGGAAATCTTTCAGACCATCCCAGAATTTCTGAGTTGCCTGATGTTGAGCATCTTCGGGATTAGGGACCATACGAGATATTGCTCGCTCGGTTGGTAAATTTCGCAATGTACTTTGAGTTTTTTGGTCATTGCACCAGGCGTTCCTCATGTGTACGTGATATAGTAAGCACAACACATGCATCTTGTGAACGTCGAGCCTCAATTTCTTATCAACTGCTGTTATACCCTTTCTCTTGACCTTCTTGGTAGTCTTGCCTTTGTCTTCCTTCTGATCCCCAATTACGATAGAGAGGTCATTTATGATGGGCTCATCAGTGTGGGAGTCCTCTTCACCACTCGATTGTCCCAGACCAACTTCCTCCCATTCAACGTCACTCTCATCGGACTCTTCATCGTCGTCCGTTATTGTTTGTAATCGTCTCGGTGGTTCATCATCGTCCTGGGTATCGAACGCGAGGGACGTGGTGGGGGCCGAGGAGAAGCCGTGGTTTTCGTCCAGCTGTTTAATCGATCCTGATGTTGTTTCCGGTCTCTGAGCGGGGTCGGGAGACTGGTTGATTTTTCTCCTCTTCAATGGTTTGCTGCTCCCGTCCGCCACAGCGGTTCTAGAGGGAACCGTTTCAGTAATCAGCTCTCTGAAGATGTCAGGAACTTCTGGATCCGCGTCCGTGGCAGTGCGCTTCGCAGCTCTCGTAGTACTGGATTTACTTAATATTCGAGAAGATTGGCGCGTCCGGCCGCTAGGGCGAGCCATAGCTTCGGCAGTAGACTTCAGCACGAGATGCGCTACCTGGTGGGTGGAAAGGTAGGCGGAAAGGTACGCTGACGGGGCCAGTTACCAAAGGATGGACTCTGGGGTGCGAACAAAGGCGCCGGCGATGATACTGTTGTCCATGTCCAAGAAGAGGATGGAAGAGAAACAGAATCGCCGGGCGACGGAGAGGTGGGTGATGCAATTGCTCGTAGGTCGTGAAAGGTGGGCTTTGAAGATGGAGGATTGAGGGTGGATGGATGATGGATGACGCACCGCAATAGCGACAACGACAACGGGACTGCACGTTAGCACGTGTTCGGTTGTTCGATGTCCACAACAGGTCTAGCGCCAATTACCTAGGTACACCCGCGCTGCGTTCTTCCGTCCGGTTCAGCGATCAGTAGTATATGAAAGTCATGTAGTGCGCGTCTCAGCAAACTCACTGACTCCCGAGGTCTAGCCACTCTACATCGCTCTGGCCCGGCCATTCCGCCTGCCTGCAGACTGTTCCTTGCATCCATGAATCTTTTTGGCCAGCTCTATCCCCATATCACCAGTATGGGCTGGCCGATGCACAGCTGCCTATCTTGCTTGATACACCTGTCCTGGACTGAACACGCCTCTCTATGGGTCAGGCGGCTGGTAGAAACGTCATGGGTCCAATGACAGCAGTGCAGGCAATACTCATGCTACCTCTACCTGATTGAGCCGTGTGCTGGCTGGCTTGATTGGGGAACATATTACTGGCAAACAATGGTTGGTACAAGCACTATGGTTGTCTGCATCTCCCCTGGGATACATTAATTGGAACTTCAGAAGGATAAGAACTCTTCCCAATGGCATTTTCAGCTCCACGCCCAGGTCAAATTTTCACTCTTCTTCCAAGATTCAATCCCACTAACATTGTCTTCCAATTGATTAACCCGTCACACCATGGATGGAAGGCGTTGCTGTGCGGTGGAGGGAGGATGTTGTTCTTCAGGAGGGGAAGCTGCAACACCTTGCTGCCAGGGTGACAACCAACGTAAGGCCTCCTTCATCTTCTTGTTGACGCAGAAATATTCAAACATCATTTCTCAAAGTCCCCCCAGATCATATTGTTCCCGTCCATGAACATCATATTCGACATCATTCAGTACATCATCCATCTTCATCTTCAAGAGTTCCATTTGGACAAGTCCCACCACGCTTCAAGTCTGGGGGTTCTTGTGCTTGTCCAAGCAGCTCAACAAACCCGACCCTGATGACACTCCGAAGTCTCGCTTTCTGGAAACCCCGAACCCACGCAACGCATTCGGATTCTGGTGAAAACCTTTCTGGATCCCTGGAGACCAAATCTGCTTTGTGCTGCGACTCTGGAGTTAGCATTGACGACCCGAGCAACGAGACCAATGGAGATACCAGCACTGATCGTGATCCCGAAAGAGGCGCTCCGATGATTGATCATCTCATACTTAGCATTGAGGGACTGAAGTGTGGATGTTGTGAAACGGGGATAGCGAAAGCATTGGACAGTATTCCAGCCATCAAAGAGTCCAAAGTCAACAGTATCCTAGCCCGAGTCGATATCAAACTAGACACGAGTCAATTGTCGATAGAAGAAGTCATATCCAGGTTGGATCATGCAACTGGCTACACCTTTGTCAAATTCGATACGGAGTCAGGCACAGCCTTAGAATTGCTAGTCGATGACATCAATTTGATGAACGAGCTCCCAAAGCCACCTGGGGTAATTCACGTGGAACCTGGGTCCAAGCAAATCAGGAGTGCTTCGCAACTATTTCTCAATCGTTTTGAAGCAACACCTCGGGAAAAGGAAACCGGCCTTCGGAATTCAACGTACTCAGGTAACGACTATGATAAGTCTTCAGCAATCTATCGCCGCTTTGTGCGCATTCATTACGATCCTTCTCGTGTTGGAGCTCGTGATCTATTTGATTACTACAGGCGCCAATTATCCGATGATGCAATCGAACTCGCTCCACTTCCAGTCCACTCTAGCCTGTCTGCTGGGGCCAAGCAGGTTCGTCGAGCCTGTATTGTCTTTGCACTGGCTTCAATTTTTACTATTCCCGTCCTTGTCTTTGCCTGGGGTCCAGTTAAAAGGTTTAAAGTCGTTTACCAAGTCGCTTCACTGGCGCTTGCAACGTGTGTGCAACTCATTGCGATTGTGGAATTCGGCCCAAGCTCCATCAAAGGACTCGTATACAATCGCGTCCTGGAAATGGACTTTCTGGTCCTTCTTAGCACAAGTACCGCCTATGTGTTCAGTGTGGTGAGCTTTGCGTTTCTGGCTATGGGCCGTCCTCTCAGTACCGGATCCTTCTTTGAAACCAGTACCTTGTTGGTGGCACTAATTCTACTCGGTCGTGCCATAAGTGAGTTTGCTCGTCTAAAAGCTGCAAATTCCATATCATTCAGATCCCTTCAATCGCACGAAGCGCTCCTAATGGAAGGAGCGGGAACAAGAAAGATAGATTCGCGGCTACTTCAGTACGGAGACAAATTCAAGGTTCCTCCTCATACCAAAATCGTTACTGACGGCAAGGTTATCTATGGTGGCTCCGAAGTTGACGAATCAGTTGTTACCGGAGAATCTATGCCAGTCGCCAAAGGCCTTGGACATTATGTCTATGCTGGATCAACTAATGGATCTGGACAGCTTGTAATCGCTCTCACAGCATTACCCAATGACAACTCAATTAGCAAGATTGCCACCTTGGTTGACGAAGCCGAGTTATCGAAACCGAAGATTCAAGCCTTAGCGGATTTTATTGCTGGATTATTCGTCACCGCCATCGTAATCGTCGGCCTGGTGGTTTTCTCGGTCTGGATTGTGGTGGGAAAGTATCTGCGACATGAGAACCCCAAAGATTCCGTGATCCGTGCTCTGACGTACGCGATTGCATCTCTCATTGTCTCGTGCCCTTGTGCTATAGGATTGGCAGTTCCAATGGTGGTCCTGATAGCTGGAGGTATTGCAGCACGCCACGGGATTATCTTTAGGGACCCGCAAAAAATCGAAGTTTCACGGAACGTCACACATGTGGTCTTCGACAAAACCGGCACTTTGACGAAAGGACGGCTCGTTTGCGTACAGCCAAATTACCAGGACAATGATCCCCAAAACGTACAAGGGATGCTGTTAGGATTGTTAGCTGATATTCGACATCCCGTTGCTGTCGCCATCATTAAACATCTCCAAAGCGAGCCTGACTTGGTGAAGAAAAACATTTTGGATATAGTCAGCATACCAGGAAAGGGTGTCCGAGGCACCTGCGAAGAGACCGGACAGATCATCTGTGCGGGAAGCCCTGGCTGGCTCAACATCCAAGTCCTTGAAACGCCACACACTATTTTCTGTGTCACCGTCGATGAGATCCTAAGGGCTGTATTCTACCTAGACGATCAGTCACGTCACGATTCGGAAGCAGTCGTAAATTGTCTCCAGGAACGAGGTATCGAAGTCCATCTAATTAGCGGCGACGAAGAGGGTGCCGTCCATCATATTGCCCATCTTTTGAATATACCCCGAAAGAATGTCCAATCACGCTGTTCCCCAGCAGAAAAGCAGCAGTACATTCAATCCATTCAGAAAAAGGGGGGGATCGTCCTTTTCTGCGGGGACGGAACGAATGATTCTGTTGCTCTCAAGCAAGCAGACGTAGGCGTTCATATGGGGCACGGCTGCGATGTTGCCGGGGGAGCTTCTGACGTCGTCTTGACCTCGTCAAGTCTTTTCGCTATCCCGATTACGCTAGATATATCGCGAGCTGCTTACAAACGAATCCTCTTCAACTTTGGTTGGTCAGCGTTGTATAACGTTGTCGCTGTCCTCATGGCAGCTGGTGCGTTTGTGAAATTTAGGATTCCGCCTGCCTACGCGGGACTGGGGGAAGCTGTTAGTGTGTTACCGGTTGTGCTGATTGCTTTTGGACTCAAGTATAAAAACTTTGGGGATAGGTACCGAGAAGCTGCGAGAGCGTAGGGCTTGGTATGTCTTGGAGAGTTATTGCTACGGATTACTACGTTGTTACATAGCGCATTTTAGGACCGCACTCTTGTGTTTTTGTAGGTAGATAAATTAGTAGTTCAATTGTTGTAACAGCACGATTTGGCATTTTGAGAATGCCAATATTGTCATGATATTTTCATCAAAAGACTTTCTCAGCTTCTTGTGAGCATTCTTATCAACATTCTAAATCTTTTAACAGAGTTTAAGGGAAAGATTCGATAAGGCTACTTCACATGCGTATCACCAGTAATTATAGTGACGTGAACGATTCTCAACCACGGAAGTCATTCATAATGATGGGGTGGTTAATTTAAGTTTACCTTACATTTACCGAGATAAGAGATGATATTGAAGTCATTGCTATCAAGACCATGCTCATCAGCAATGTGAAATTATTAAAAAGCCGTATACCATAGCAACAGCCTGTTTGATGGATCATTCTAGATCAAGCAGGGAATGTGATAAAGTGCATGAAAGTTAAAGTGGTTGGGTTCATTCCTCCATATTCACAGGTTTCTACGATCAGTTAGCGCGGGGTGGATATATGACTAATCAATACGCTTACCAAATTCGTTAAATTGGTAGGGAGCTTGGCCCGTGCACGAACGCGTTTTGCATGCCACCTCATCAAGGCACGCGTAGGAGCCGATGACCTTCCCGTCACAACCACCTTCAACCACCATGGCGACTAACAAATCGACTACGAAACGCAAGACCAAGACGATCACTTATACTGCCAAAAAGCAGTTAAGGCAACAGGAATTCCCTCCGCGGGCAAAGAGAGTCCGTGCGAAGAAGCCTGCCGCGACACGAGACGTCATCGATGAGCCGGAGTCATCGCGTACCACCAGGGAGAGAAAAGTCAAGGTAGAAGCCAACGACGCCGATTCGAGCAAAGAAAATGAGGTCGTGAAGCCGAATACGAGGAGCAGGAAGCGAAATGCAGAGCTTGCAGACATTGTCACGACGATACAGGACTCGGAGGATGAGGCTTCCATCATCCACCCGACACCGAAGAGACGGAAGACGAAGCAGGCCCGTAAGATCGAGGACCAGGACGAGGACTTAGAGCAATCTCCTCCTTCCTCGAGAAGAAGTTGGGCAAGACAACAGACGCTCACTCAGAATGCCCGCGGAACTAGACCTAGGCGTGGAACCGTGGAGTTCAAAGCACCGAAGCGGAAGAATGCTCCTCGAAAGAAGGGAGTCGGGAAGAGTCAGCGAACGCTCACGCAAATGATACCAAGGAGTACAGTCCTGCCAGATTCTGAAGACGAGGATATCGAGATTACTGAAGATTCTGAGTACAATAACGCCTTGCAACAGCATTTGGAAGACAGTGGGATCTTTTTACATGCAGAGGATGAGGTAGACGCAGAAAAAGCATCCCCTCAATCCACTAATGATGAAAATATAACAAATGACGAGAACCGTCCTCCACCCCAGCGTCGCGATTCCGACAAAGAAAATCAGCCACCCGAAGAAGGCGACTCGGCATACTTTTCAGGACCAAAGCTCCCAAAGACCAAGCCCGGCACATCTAAAACTCCTCAAAGAAGAGTTCTACGAGAGATCCCTTCATCTCAATCACCTGCAGATGACTTGTTATCCACTGCCCACTCAACACCCGCAGTTGATCGCGCGCCGCTCATAGACCGACTCCGAGATGCGCAAAATGCAACACCATCTCCAGCGAGGCGACACGTCACGTTTAGAGACTCACCCGTTAGCGCTCTAAAGTTGACTCCGAGTGCAGGCAAGCGACCACAAGCGACCCCTCGATTCCTAACACCCCGACAGTTTCGTGTATTTAAGGAGATTATTCCAGACTCTGAGGATGACGAGGACGAGCTGTTCAGTGATGATGAGAGCCTGGTAGAGTATCCCATGTCAATCGGGCCGGAGACGCAAATGATGCAAAGAGAAATGAGCCGAGCTTGTATGCCCGCCTCTTCTGAACGCCGCCGGTCACAATATGTATCGCAAGAACTAGGCGACCATGAGGACAGTCAAGTTGACACGACTACTAAGTCCAAGAAGAGTTCAAGAGCCACACGGCAGCCTCTTGCAGATATTAAAGTCGAGGAAGATGAACATCCGAGGCAGACAAAAGAGAATATCGAGGCAATAGATGTACGGACCCTAGGTCCCGCATCTCCAGATGGTTCATGCAATAAATCCGCGATCCTCATCAACGACAGCGAAGAAGATTATCTTGATGATCCTTCATCCCCACTCTCTCCCCAATTAACTCGACGCCACTTCCCCTCATCTCCGCCTCCTCTCGGCCCCACGTCGACCCAGTCACTCAATGAGTTTTCCATGTACTTGCAGAGTCAACATCAAAACCCTCAATCTGAGCCTCCAACCTTCAATATCCAAATCCACCACGACTCTGATCCCACCCACCAACGAGCTCCCCAACTTCACACAACTCTCATCCCCACCCAAAAGGGCGCCGATTCTCACATCTCACAAGCCACAACCGTAGACAATGTTAGCCAAGCACCGCTATCCTCGCCCGCACAAACCAGAGTTAAAGCCACACCAAGACGAGCGACGCCACAGGGCAAATCATCACCAGCTATCAAGCGAGAGGTCCAAACCCCGCAAACCACGCCCAGGTGTCCTCAGATCCAAGTTGGTGTGTCGCCAATGGGCCCCCCACCTCCTCTCTTCATTCCCTCTTCCATCCCCGAAGATGATGACGAAGACAGTGACAGGCTAGTGGGTACATCGCCTCTTAGGCGTGGAGAAGTCGTTACGGCGACGCAGTTGGTGCATGATAGTTTTTCAGCAGAGCAGTTTAGTGAGGTGCCTTTGCCGCCTTGGGAGGAAGAAGATTAGGAGGCCTAGAGGGCATTACCGCTAGATTGGATACGAAGATGAAAACTACTGGATGAAATTGAGTCGAAGCGGTCATTAGGCTTCTACCCGGTCCCACTACCCCCAACAAGCTGAACTTCAGCTTTTTGGGTAAGTCATTCGTTCGAGGGATGATCAACTAGCTCTTCTCGAATCATTATATCACGACATTACGACACACTCAATGGTAAAACCTTGGCTATATCCTCGTTTTTCGGCGTTTGTTTAAATGGTTTTTATGCGGTTGGGTGGATTTAATACTGTTTAGATAGGGATCGATAGGGATCCTCCGGGAATGGTATCACGGCGTTCTTTTATCGATTCGTTCTCGTTTAGAGACTAGTGGGTTTGGGTTTAGCCACGTAGAATGGATTTTGTATACTTGTTTTGAAAGTTGATCGATATGCTATGTGCGTGTCGTTGGACGTGAGGTGTTGGTGTTGGGCGTTGTGTAGGTGTGTGGAGTTTTGGATGGAATGGGGGGTGGTGTTGGTCTATAGATTTGAGGGATGGTAGTTTTATGGGAAGGATGGGTTGGTTTGTTGTATTCTGGAAAGGGATATCTTCACGGAACTGAGAGATCATTTTCGTGATTAAGTTTGCTTGAGTTAAGTGTTCGAATTGGTTTCTGGATAGTTAACATAGGATGATAAGTATATTGAGCTAGCTATGATATGGAAAGACTTCTGGATCAAAAACTTTTGTGAGGTGTTGGGGGTGTGGAGAGGTCCTTGATCATGATGTCGATGATGATACTAGGGATAAGTAAATGAAAAATGAAACTTCTGAGGTGTAGAATGAGAAATGTTGTGTATGTGTGATTGATTGGTATAAGAAAGGTGAACAGAAACATGAATGAAAAGATGTTGGGGAAAGGATGTTGGGGAGTGTAGAGTATGAAGGAAATGTTAGGTTATCTATCAGTGATGACAATGAGAGGGGTTGGTGTGGTATGAAATACAAAACCTAGGGTGTAGATAAACTGTAATATGTCGAAAAGCCTAAGTTAGGGGAAAGCAGATGAGACATGATGGGCTGTGGTAAAGGGGGAAAGAAGTATTATTGAGAGTGCTAAAAATAGGAAACGAAAAGTATGAGCCGTAGTGTGAGGGATGTTACGCGGAGTCGATAAATAAAGGCCATTGGATAATGCGATTCCTTAAAACGTCCAATTTAAGGTTTGCCTTCATAGTGAAGCCAGAATTATAATCTGGCACAAAGGAAAGATGCTCCAGTCTTGTGACCCTTTCTTTTTCTATGCGTAATCTGTCTGTGAGTTTCTTGATAAGCAACTCGGACTAGGTCGGGAATGTTGCGGCTATTTGAAGTTGTTTCTTCGATAAGGGATGGCCAGTGTAAAACAGAGATGCTTTGATGTAGGAGACATGTCGCCAGATTGTGTCTTCTGTGGTGATGCCCAGAAACCCCCTCACTGCTGGAGTCTGGGGTCCTGCGTTGATTTGAATGGTGCTGACATTGGAGCAGACCAAGTCACTCGTTATGAGTCCCCTAAGATAATCCGTGTACCAGAGCCCACCGAGCGTCTGATAGTTCTCGATAACTCCATAGGTTGTAAGCTTCTTAGCTTCGGCAAGTGCGGAATCACTGTACCATTCGTATTGTAGATTCACGCCTCCCCATGTAGCTTTTCTTAGCGGAGTCAACTGATGTAGAATTTTCTTGACGAAAGGTCTCAGATGCAGTAGACTCTCAGGACTCATGCACTTGATAAAGTCATCCGGTCCCGGGACCCATTTCTCCATGACTTTATCAATCTCACCAATATCCTCGCTGAAAGTTCGGCAAACCTGGTGCAGTTCCGGTGAGAGGTGTTGAACGCGTCCATCTGGGAAGATGGTCACATCGATAAGGCAGAACAGGATCATCTGGCGAATTTCCGGGGGCATTCTGAGGTATTTGCAGCTTTGTTCGATTGCTGGAGAAGAGGTTCGGATGCGCTTGTTTGGCGTTTCGTCTTCTTCGTCTATGTCTTTGATGGTGTATGCTGATCGCTTTTTAGATCGGTGTTTGTATGACCTAGCACGCGGCTGCTTGCAGCCTTTTCTGACCGGTGTTGTGATGGGTTCAGGAGTCATAGTGAAGTTTTCAAGTTCAATGTTGAGGTTGAATAGATGGTGTTATGAGAGGAGTCAAAAATGGCTTTTGATGTAGAGAAAAGTGAAGGGCAGTGAGCTGGAGTAGTGGAATAGCGATGGTTGGAACTGATGAAGAGAGTGTATTATATGCGTCGAACGAGAAGTGAAACTTTGACGAGGGAAGAGTGAGGGATGTAAGATGTAGGGTTGGGGTAGAAGGTAGGGGTTAGAATTTATAGTGAAGCAGATCAAAGAAAGTGATGGCTGGAGGTGGTGAGTGTAGAGTTGGTGGAGTGGGTTGACGAAGAAGTTGGGTAGATGAAGTGGGAGTAAATGTGGAGTGAGGTGTAGTCTCAAAAGAATCTTGTACTCGGTGAACTTTTATACACCGGGATGCACATTCAATATTCATGAGCATAAGAAGCAGAGAGAAATCCTAGAAGAATGATGACCTATATAGCCTAAAGTATTAAGATCTGATCAGAACAATACAATCCCTTCCAACACATATACAATAGAAGATCACAGTTTATATTTACTAAATGTGTATGCTACTTTCAATATTTCTATCAATGCTGACTCTAGCCATAGTTACACCGTTAAAAAATCCATAATATTTTCTACACTCCCCCAAACATCCTCCTCAATCCTCTCTATAACGAAATACCAGGTCAGTTTGTCCATCGGGGCGGCTTCTGTAGTCGTAGTAAGGCCAGCGGGTGGTATCCCATTGACCAAACCATGAAACGGTGATAAAATCAACTAACTTGCTGGTTGGAATGGTTGTAGTAATTTCGATTCGCCTTTTCCCTGCGTGAAAAACACGCTCATTATGGAGGATGCTGATCTCTTCCTGCACGGTTTGCAGGTATAATACCCAACCGTGCCAGAATCTCGTGCAATTGCGCGATGCGGCAACAGGGTTCTCGACAGGCTCTTCGACAAAAGGGTCAACGGCGAACCGAATACTGCGTATACGGGACCATGCTTCTCCTCGTATTTTAGGATTGGATGCGTATTTGTCACCTAAGTATGGTACCCACACACGCATTCGGTACCATAACCTGAGTCGACGAAGACTTACATCAGCACGAAACATGTCCTCTTCCACCTCAGTGACATCTTTTTTGCAGAGTTTCCAAGGGAGTTTCTTGGGGTCTGGGAGTATATTGCTGCATATTATCTCAAGATCAAAACTCTGGGAACCACGTGTGTGGCTGTTGTGTTTCGAAAGACCAAACTTGACTGCACGGGGAATATATAGTATTGCACTGACTCCTAGACATCGGATGGTTGAAGGTGATTTCTGGATGAGCAAAAGTTTCTTGATATCGTCGTGAAAGGTCCGACAGACCAGCAGAAGAGCAGGGTCAAACGATCGAGGCCGAGATTTACAAGCAATATAGACGACATCCATGAGATAAAATAAGATATGTTGTCGAAGCTCTGTAGGGAGCGAAAGTAGCATCGAAGGTCGCTGGGAGAGTGCGGGTGAAGAAGACCGCTTCGATTTCCAGGTACACATGTCGCGGACGAGCTTGGAGAGGTTTCGAGAAGTCTTTCGGAGACCCATGACTATGGGTTTTGCTGACACAGCCTGTGTCGGTAGTTGGGTTTCGTATGATAAGCTGCTTGGAGTCTCTAAAGAAATACTCCCAAAAGGAACCGGTTATGGAATGTGCGGATGTGGAAGTGGGAATGTGTAATTTTTTTTTTCAAAGGCAAGTACTTATCTTTATATAGAAAAACCAGTATCTGGTTGATAGAACTTTGGGACGATTGCATTATTTCGTGGGTTACTCTGACCTTTCATACACCCAATTACAGAGATGAAAAATGGAAAGAAATATAGACGTCCATCAATGACCAGAAATTGTTGAATGATGAAGTAAGCATGGATTGCTAGATGAGAAATGCCTGCCAACATTGAAGTGTGAATGGAAACGAGAGTGCGCAGAGAATGGAGCCATTTTCCATACTCTAATCCCAGAAGTGAATAATGGACATTCACTCACCGACAGCTGTTGTTAGTCAGTTGGAAGGGTATAGAAGAGCTGTGTGCTGTGTGCAAAAATAGAAAATGGCTAATGAATTTCAAAGCCTTGGAACCTTGGAAGTCAATGATTCATCGTTCAAAGATGACGCGCTGGACGGAAAAACTCGGCCCCGAGCCTTTTCTTAGGACGGCGTGTGATAGATATATTAAACACGAATCCCCACTTCGAGTCCACGGCTCTGGATAGACAACCTTGGAACTCGAAACCGCACCCGCCTTTGCAATCTATTGCAGAGATACAAATACCACCCTTTTGGAGATACTGCGTACTCCAACCACCTCAATATAACATTACTTTTGGTCTCGATAATGCAAACCATCCGATCTTCGTTTACACCACGCGTTTATTCGAAGCTCAAAGATGGATGAATACTTACAGATACTAGAGGCATGTTTCCCTTGGCCCCCCCTTTGCGAAAGAATAAAACTTACTAACTTCATTGTAGAGGGAGTTTTGTCCCCCTATTGACCCCGCATTAGTGCATGCCATCGCATCCGATTTCTCGGGTCCCGACAGCCTTCAACAAGCGCGAGAACTACTCGAAGCCCTCAAACATGAAGCTCTCTTAGAGCAGAACACGGATTTCGATCCATCTGGAAGTAGTGGAGACACGACACAATCGAGCCCTACCAAGACCAACTCAGAAGTTGAGTCGAATGCGGAAAGCACCTTTTCGCAAACAATAGTAACAGACTATACGAGCCTGTCGAACGATCTATCGAATTTAAGCATAAGGAGTGGCTCTGATGATAGTCTGGACGCGGGAGGGGGCTATTTTAAAAATGAGGAATATTTTGATAATTCCACAAAGGAGCAAATACTTAAGGAGACATTTCCTTCTTTGCGACCTGGAATTATCTCATTTACACTCTCAAAGTGCAATAATGACATTAGCAAGGCCACCGATGAGCTGCTAAACCAGGTCTATTTTGAAGATACCAGGGCAATTCCAGGAGAGGAGCCCGTCGTTGCGAAGGGTATCGAGGCCTTCTTTGAAGATAATACAATTCCTCGCCGAGGGCGTAAGACGAAAGGGAAAAAGAAGAAGGGAGGGCAAAACTTCGATTCGAGCTCTTCCGCTTCTCCAGTATCACCATCAACCCCACCAAGCAACGTATGGCGTGATGGTAACCAAGGCGTGGGGTTCATCTCATCCAAGCTCAACATGTCTACCAAGGCTGTGGCTTCGGAATTTCATAAGAACGGTGCTTCGGTCCCCGCAACCATTACGGCCCTGTTGGAAGCAAACATTGAGGTTTACATCTCAAAAAAGCAACCCGAGCCCACGCCGATGGCTTTGACGGATGCATTGAATATTGTATACGAATTCCCAACGATTGACTTAGAACATGCTTTGGCGTTACTTAGACTTACAGACTCAGCCCCTGCCCCTGCCCACGAGCTTGCTACAGCCCTTACAACACGACCGACTTCTCCAACAAAAAGTAGCGCCAAGATGATTCCAAGCTATACGCCCTTGATCATCCCTGATGATACACCAAGCTTTGAAACGCCAGTAGTTGTTTCACCTTCCGCCCGCCCAGAGACAACCGCTTCTTTAGCGACAGCCCGTTCACAAGCCTTTAATCAGGCATCCAAGTACTACCGCCAAGGGAAATCAAGTCCCTTAATGAAAGCAGCTGCAGGCTACTACGCACAGCAAGGACGTGACCTGTCAGCAGCCCTACGCGCCAGCTCAGCTGCGGATGCAGATAGTCTCGTGGCTTCCCAGTCAACACCCACACAGCTCGACTTACACGGCGTGAGTGTCGAAGATGCCACTAGGATCGCCCTGAAGAAAGTTAGTTCGTGGTGGGAAGGGCTCGGTGAAGCGCGCATCCCTGGCGGCGGGAGAAAAGGTGTGGGAGATGGTTATAGGATTGTCACGGGCTTAGGACGACACTCCGAGGGTGGTAGAGGAAAGATAGGCCCTGCTGTTGTTAGAGCATTGGTTAAAGAGGGATGGAAAGTTGAAGTTGGCAGCGGAAATCTACACGTAATGGGGTTGGCACGACGATACTAACTTGATTTACAGACATTGCCTTCGACTCGTTGATTAGCGTAGCGACGCATTTTACGGCGCATTATTGTAAAGGACGCTTATTTGGATATACCAGAGCGCATTGAGGCGCATAGCGTACATTGTCAGCAAGCTTGTATAAAGTTCTTATACGCATATTTCTGGTAAATATACACCAGCAGGATACTAGACACGGAACGCATTCTGGTAATCGTAACGTCTTGATGAAGGATATATAGGATAACCACCATTCTACCCATAGAGATATTTGCAATAATTCATAATTCAATACAAAGGTATCCACTTTGACAATTAACACCCAACATAATCCTTTTACCTCCCCTTCTCCCCCTTAATACTCCTCTCCGTCTCCCGTTGCAACTCCTCAATATGCTCCCCATGATCCCTAACCTCCTGCCGATCCGCTTTGACGTGACTCTCGCTCTGGCTTCCCAGACTCTCGTGCCATTCACCCTTTCCCTCTCTTTGCTTCTGAAGATGCTCTTGCTTTATGGCTTCGAGTTCAGAGGGGGTGCGTGTTGCGTCTTCTTTTAGGCGGAGAAGGGGTGTCGTTCGTAGGGTGCGGAGTTGTGGGTTAGGAAGGCGGGTTGGGCGAAGGCGAGGGAGGAGTCGGGGGAGGGCAGGTGGCATTTTTGTGGTTCGTTCGGTTGGCGGTGTCGTGTGAATTAGATAAGAAAACGTGAACGATGTTTAGAGAACTTGGGATTCTTGTTGGGTAGATTGTGTGGTTTTCTTTTTGAGAAAGATCGGTACAATACCACGTATATGTACTATTTAAGCTCTCCGTCAACCTTGGAAGCTTTGCGCTCGGATGATGTAGGATGGATGGATGGGTGAAAGGAAGTACATGACGTCACTATCACGAAAACTCTGGGTTTGTGGGTTGCTTTGTTCTTGGGAGCTTGGGAGCCATAGCTTTGGGGGTTTGGGAGATTTGCGTAAGTTCCTTGTGCGATTTTGCAGTAAAATGTGGTGGTTTTAGAGGTGATAGTGGTGGTATTTAGGAGATGTGTTTCTTAAAGATTCTTGTGTGTGGAATCGCATTGCACCGCATCGCATCCAACTCCAAAAGAACTACATTAAGACCATATGGTTTTTGTATCTTTGGATAGGAGAAATTTCTAGATAAATAACACAGATAAAAAAAATAAAAAATAGATAAAAAAATATTGATGGGATAGGAGACCCCTACTAACGACGGACTGATGAAGCAGTGATGAAGGAGTGATGAAGGAGTGATGAAATCCCAACAGGAGTCCACACTTTTGACATTTTACCTTCCTATTAAGGAATGTATCTTACTTTCTTTATTTCAACATGGATTTTATTCTTTAGTAATGTACAGTTTACTAGCTCTTCAAAATTTATTATAGAAGTAAGAATTCCAATAAGTGATTTATATAGTTTAACCTTCTAATTTAATGCAGCTGTTCTCTTAGTCGCAATGGTTTTGTTGTAGAGTAGTCAGCGTCCTCTAGAGATATGAGCGCACAGACCATATATCTTCCGTATCTACATTTCCGACACACTTTCTTTTTATCCTCCTATTAATCTTCAAAGCGCTGAAAACAAATACTCGCTTATGCTTTCAAATCCCATAACATGCATTCAAGGATAAAGCTTGAATCTCATGCGTTAAATTCTCAAACAAAGAACCCACACCCGCATCCGGTGATATGATTAAGATCCGGCAAGGAATCTTCGACGCATCCATGAACAAAGATGGAGGAATGGTATATGAGATGGAATGATTTCAGTACGAAACAAGCGCTGTCTCTACTACAAGAATTCTTTCATTCGGTTCAGAAATTCTTCATTATTGTTTCAAACCCCGATTTACGTCCCTCGAAAAATCCTCAAAACGGAACAATCAGGAAGAGGAGAAACCATCATGCACGGCCTCCTAAGCGAACACTATGCCCTGTTTTTTCTGACGAGCCTTGGAAGTCCTACCACCTTCATTATCTCCAGACCGTATTACGCCGTTTTGCTCGCCATCCTCGCTTTCGTCATCCTTCCTTTCGTCATTGTCAGAACAGTTCTGCAGAACTGGCGAATCAAGGAGATAGATTATCAAGAAGCGACGCACGCCAAAGAAGAAGCCAGGAAAGGCCGATCAACTTTATTGGAAGAAAAAAATAAAGCTAGATGGCAACGCTGGAACGGTCCGGATATAGACCGTGGTTTACCATTACACTGGCAGTTTCTGCTTGGTTGTAATAGGTACTTCCTTAGTAAGACATCGGGGGCAGAACTTCGAATGGGGGTCTCGCCTTATGCAACTCGCAAGTTTATCGATGAGATCGGGGATACCGAGGTCCTTCGTCGTTTGAACGAGTTCGGCATCTTCACTCTAAAGGCTAGATGGGGTGGGGTAGAGGGGCCGTTTTGGGAACCGAAAGGATATAGGGACGAGACAGGGTCACCCGGAGGCGTATGCTGGGCGGGTAGGGAGACTCGACCGTTCCTTGACTTTGTTATGTCGATGAGAAGCGTCCCGGAGGAGATGACCGAGGAGGAGGCGGATGAGTTGCACGGAGCAAGACTTGAATTTTTGAGGTTATTGTTGACGCGTCAAGACGTGAGGGTTGTATGCTCCTATGTCTCTGATCCATACATTCACCCGTGGATATGGGCGAAAGAGTCAAATGATCAAGGTGAACCGCTGGGACCTGACAAATACTGGGAGTCGAATTTCCGATTTGTTGCGTGGTTGTTGGGGAAGAGAGCGGTTCAGGAGTTGATGCCTTTGGCGGTGAAAACGGCGCATGAAAATTTGAGGGAGGTGTTGACGGTGGATGATGTATTGGATACAAAGTTTCATCCGCAGATACTTCAGGATAATACTATAACGGTTGTGAGAATCGAGGGGAGAAATTATGAGAGGCTGAGATTGGATGAGATGGTCGAAGAGATAGTTAAGAAGGCGGACTTGACGAAGGTGTGGACGATTAACCGGGGTGATGATTGGATTGATCAGACCTCTGAGTGGCGGAAGTTGGATTTACTCCAGAAAGGTTGGTAACTCGATATCTTTGATGATTCGAGTTGGACTTTATTTATTGTAGATTACTACGAAGCCACCCGCTTATTCTTTGAATCTTTTCTTCTGGCATTGGATCCTTATCAGTACTGCTCCAGAGACCTATCTTATCCTCTACGTGAAACTGGACTTTTTTTTCTGCAAGTGCTTCGGTCTTGGCTTCGTCTTGGTGTTTGGCGCTGTAACGCGACCTAATACCCTGACGCGCAACGCTGCGTCTTAACACCTTCGTCAACGCTGCAGATTGGTCAAGGAGCGGACTTTGTGCCCCAGAAGTGATGTCAAAACAAGGAAGAGACAGAATAGATGTAGCAGGGGGGTAAACACGGGCATAAGGTCGACATCTTGATACTATGGGAAGATCCTGCCGAGACTCTGATTTGGAGTCATTGGACTCGTGGAAATCGAGGGCTAACTGATCTTCTACGTCAAGTTGGGACATTGGATCATTTTCGTCGGGCGGTGAAGCGGATGCTAAGAGGTCTTCGTCTGGAGGTGGAATCACCTTACCGCTTGGGGTGCGGAAAAAGCATATCGGTGAAGCAAAACGATCAAAGAAATGATCGGGCTTACGAAAATATTCATCTCGCGCCCGAACAAGTGTGGAAGAGGGTAGAATATCGTTGGTTGAATTTATTTCCCATGATGTTGGTGGTTTGGGACGTGTTTTTTTCTTGGGGGGTTCAGCAGCCTTCCGTGCGTCGTCTTCTGCCCACCAGCTCATCAAGGACTCGCTGTATAGATGCGAATAATCATCATCGTCATCGTCATCTTCGTCTTCTTCATTAGGGTCGCTCACGTAGGAGAATGTTTCTGGAAACATCCAGTCCGCAATAGGATTGTTCACGAGAGCGGCACCGATTCGACTTTCGCCCCATCGGCATTCAGTCAAAGCAAGCATTGTTGCGAGACTCCCGCCTACGAGCTCTCCGCAAACACCCATGCGAATGATGGGTTTGATAAACTGGTTAGATCCGGAGAGAGTCGTGCCAGTGAGGACATTGTTCAAAATCCAGTCATAGCCCGTTAGCACATCATGAATAGGCGTTGGGTATTGATCATCAGCCGAAAGCCGATAGTTGATACGCACGAGCGTTGCGCCCGTAGAAGCAGCGAGATTCCACATCCATGCGTATTCTTGATGCTGTGCATGTTCTGAAAGGAGAGGGCCCGAAGGTAAGTGGATCAGGAGAGGAGGGTTTATGGCGCTTGGTTGATGGAAAATACTGCGGATAAGCTTAGTCAGGCACAGTACGTAGGCATTGCGACAACAGGCGTGGTCAAGTTGACAAGGGGTTCGAAGTCTCCTGTATACGGCCGAAGTTGCGATACCATGATGAGAGAGCGCAGCGACTAATAAAAATAAATAGGAGGAGGTAGGGTGACGGTCTCACTTGGGGTCCGCCTTAACTCTGAAGTTGAAGGCGCCCTGATCGTGGATGGGTGGCCTGAACGGGGAAAGTGTACGAAGAAACAGACAAGGACTGCAGTAGGGAGATGTGACGCAATAGCGCTTGCAAAACGGAGGGATTAATCCAAGGGCAGCAAAGCTTGTTTGAGAGGACGGCGGCTTGACTGAATACAGGAACCGCCCTCGGTATCAAGGCCCGACAGGACTGGGGGCAGATGCGGGATGAACGAACATATGCACCTGGTATACGCGGAAAAGGCGATTGTGAACGGCAGAAAGAGTGGGTGGGAGGGATGGTGGATGAAGATTCACCGCAAAGGGCACTTCTTCGGTGGATGAGTGGGTGAGGGAGTTGATCGCCAGGAGGCTGTGAGAAAGAAAGAAGACGTGTTTCTTACTTGAGTGTGACGGAGCCATTGGAGCGACACTGCACCTGAACATCATCGGACCTTGGCGAGAGGAGGGTGGCGGCTGAGTATGGCCTGCTGCTGGAGTGCGTCCAAGTTGGATTCGGTCGAGGGGACAGGTACTGGTACCGTCTGAGCCAAGAGCATCTCTTTGGAAACGCACATGAAGCACGCGACAACATGTGTTGGTGGAGTGGAGGCTTGCTGCACGCGAGAACTGGGAACTGCAAGGAGAGACTGCAGAGAGGTAGAGAGATAGAGAGATAATGCAGGCGAGGGCTGTGAGGCCGTTGGGATGGCGAAACGGTTTCGCGTGCTATATTGAAGCCACCTAGTTAGTGTGTGTTTGTTGTGTGAGAGCCCTGAAGGAGCAATAACGATAGAGACCTAGGGACGGAGTACGGTGTAGCTAGATACACCAAGGCCAAATAACAATAGAGAAAAGAAGCAGATCGAAAAATAGCTTGAGAGAGCATCAACAGCAATAGTAATAATAATACAACCGAAAAAGCAACCAACGGTGAGCGTAACTCAACCAGCCTCGGAAATTAGTCGACACTGGCTGACTGGCGGCCAGGGAGATGGGAGCGGTGCCTCGCCCGCCGCAACTCGCTTTCCCCAGCGTTTGCTAGTCGGCCTGCAGCCGGGGCAGCTGTGCGCTCTGAGCCCCCTCTTGGCCGCTAGGCTGAGCCACCAAAATCCTGCACCTGGGCATTGCCTGCGCGCTCCGTCTATCGTTTTGTCTTGTCTGCTGAAATTGGCTCCCTCCACCCCGTTCCCTCCTTGGCCAAAACTGCTAGACCATACTACTACAGCCTGATCCCTCGTCTTTTCCTCTCCTTCTTCTTTTCTTCCTGTCTATCCTTAATATTGTTTCTCTGCACCCTGCTTGCGCCCTGGAAACCCCCCCCGGCTTCAAGCTCTCTTGCCCCCAGAAAGCTTCGCCTCGCAGTAGCAGAGCCACCGGACCAGCTCTCCCCCAAGTCACTCCTTGATCACGGCCGAATTTCACGATCAGAGCAAACGAGCATCCCACTCTTGAAACCTAACTGTATGTATATTTAGGTGTGCCTCTTCGCCTGTTGAGTCCAATTGCTGAAATGCCCAAGAATCACGCAACCACCTCCTATTCACCGAGTCCTGCCCACGCGCACTCCCCACACTTGTCCCTCAAAGTGTGCGACCTCTGACCCTTTCCGTTTCCGTTTTCGTCGCCGTATAAAGTAGAAGTGAAGACACAGGCGTGGAGGTGATTTAAAAATTCAGAGCGCAAGAGCATACGGGCAACTCCTGCCCTGACTCTGCGACTTCAACATGGGTGACGGCCGTAGAATGAGGGCGTTCTGCACGCTTCTGAGGAATATCATACTCGCAGGACTGGTGTATGTTGCGCTTTATGGAATCGTTTCTCTAGCCAGGAATCCCAATGTCGCAGCAAAGGGGAAGCTTGGCATCCCAGCCTTCCTGGATAAAACTGGCCCTACGGAGTTGATCAAGACGACCAAGGATGGAGTCAAGGTCAAATTCGCAAGCTCGCCCAAGACGATCACTATGAACCCACATGCGAACGTTTTCAACCGACCGGTTAGTGCTGTCAAGGTCAAGGATGATTTCATGGGACCTCGCCCCCACGTTGATACCGTGGCCGATTTACACATGCTGGTGGAAGAGTGCAGAGGGACATACTTGGGCATAGAGAAGATGCGGAATGTGTTCGACTGCCTCCAGTTCTTTGCAAACGAGGAAAACCGGTACTATGGCCTGCCCGAACCGGCGGAGAGAGCGAGCGCGCAGGATCCCCGCCAAGCCGAATACGTCAATGCTGATGGCCACGATAATACCTTGGAGAGTTATGTATCCGTCTCGGATGCACAGCTCGCTAATAAGACCACCATCGGGACTTGTCCAGGACCTATCATCCCCTTCCATACCTACTGGACCGGACCTGCAACATGGCGAGTCGAAGTCTTCATCAAGAGCTACCTCTACACCCAGAACCTCGCATGCTCGCGACTATGGATATGGCTCGACAGTGACCGCAACCCTAATGCTGTTGAAGATATGCTCACCAAGGACGCTCTTTTCGCTCGCTTCTTGCCGCTCGTTGAACGTGGAGATGTTGTTTTGAAGGCATGGAAATTCCCCTCAAGGATCCCTCTTCCCAAGTCTGAGGATAACACGGACGGCATCGGTTACTACAGTTCGCCTGGCAAGCCAAACTCCAAGGGAGAAACTGTTGTTGCTGACGGCATTGTCGAGGATAAGAATGGTCAGCAATGGCTTGTACTTACTCCTAAGCAGATGACCTTCTTGCCAGTTGCCGTCTCGGATGCGGTTCGATTTGTAGTCTTGCATATTCATGGAGGCGCTTATTTCGATATGGACGTGCTAATGCTTCGAGACATGCGCCCATTGCTTTTGCCCAAGGAACACGCATTTGCCGAACGATGGGCCGCGCACCCTCATCCAGGTGACTACAACACCGCAATCATGTCACTAACCGCCAATTCATCGATCTCGTCCTATCTCCTCCGCGGAGGTGTTCGCATGGGGTTGAACTTCCATCCTCGAGTCCTTGGCCGAATGGCTTGGAAAGATGGACGCGACCAGGAATTCCTCATGCTTGAAACCGCGGCATTTGACCCGATCTGGACTGAATTCAACTGGGACCGAGAAGGTAGATGTACTGTTCCTTGTCTGCGCGACTATAGCGCCGCCTTCAAGGGAAAGATGGGTGCAATCAAGGACGAGTGGGAGAGCTATGACGGACCTCAGCTCGAAGCGGTCGACCTTTCAGCGGCAGCTACGAAAGAATTGAAGGCACGATATGAACCCCCTGGGACTGGTGAAGGCTTTGCCTCAAAGCGCAGCAACGAGGAGAATGAAAATGCTCCCTCTTCCTCAGCACACCCAACACCCAAAGTCGAGCATGCCGATTCCTTTAGTGCTACTTTGGATGAAGAAGTTGAACTTCGCAAGGCGGGTGTCGTTTCGGAGTATATCCTTTCTGAGGACAAGTTCGCACCCAACAACAGGACTTTGGAGAACTTCTTCCGTGGTGCTTGGACCTACCACATCCACAATCAGGTATGTTTTTACCCCACACCAATTTCTCCACCCTATCAACTATCCCCTCGCTTAAGACATGAATCTTATTGTCGACTTGGGCGTGTGTGATTGTCACATGGGTGTCTTCCCCACACTCTCCATACCCTTCACCCCGCCAATTATATCTCTTTACTAACAACCTTCTCCAACAGTGGTTGAAGCACCCTGAACCCTCTTCCTGGATCTCCGTCCTCGAACACGCACATGACGGCTTCTTCGCCGGCACCCGTACAAATGTCTACGGTGAAAAATGGAACGGCCCCAACCTTACCCCATACAACTACTGGCCCGAGTTTGTATGAGCGTCCAAGCCCCAAGGAATCATATCCTATCATAGAATAGGTACCAGGAAACGCCGCGTCGCGAGACCAATGTCTTGCAGTTCCTTTCTTGCCAACTCTACCACCATCACGAGGTGTAGAGACCCTTTTCAACATGTCCCGCTGCTGGTTCCAGCCACGCTACCCACGCATGCATCCAATCCATCTATCCAGCATTAGCGACCTTTATCGATCCCCATGTATTTTTCGAATCCTAAAAAAACTATTGTAATGAAGTGGCATATCATAGAAGAGAAAGCCAGCCTCACCGGGCTTATGCATTTTTCCACCTTATCCAGGCAAATTTCGTCTCAGCCTGTGATGAAAGCAACATTTTATCGGGAGTTCTGCAGGGTTATATTTTGCTTCTCTTGAAATTTCCGGGCGTTTTTGTTTTATTTTTATCATCGATCGACCTTTGTAAAAGAAGGGACTCTGGAGTGTTTATATAAATGGGGTGGTTGTTGTTTGTTGTCTCTTAGGGGATCTTTATATCTGTGTCTTTGGGTTTGTTGTCATATACCTTCGTTTTCCTTCGATTCATACCTAACGTTCGTTGTTTATTTATTTATTCTTCTGATTCTAGGGGATGAGTGGTGTGGTTTGGGGAATTATTTTTTGTTCGGCTTTTTTTTTTGAGGGGGAATTTGGATTAGGTGGGCTTATTTGGGTGTAGGATAAGCGGCGGGTGCTAGTAGTGTAGTATGTGGGTTTAAAGATAAAGTAAAGTAGATGATGAATCAAATCAAAAAGCTCGAGATTTTGAGATTGAGGTATTGGGTTTTGAGATTGTGAATGTGCATTGAATGGATGTTTGAGGTTATTGATGTAAATTCCATTAAGTTAGCTAGCTACTTCTAATACCGCTATCATCATCGCTACATCCCCTTAATCCATCATTCACTCAAAGAAGCCAGAAGACACAAGAAACCCCCACACAGCACTTAGAAAACCCGGGCCAAAACGCCCAAACGAATGCATTCGTTGACTTTGCATACATGCTACTCAGGGGGACAAACAAACAAAGCTCATGATTCAGATAGAGGGAAAAAAGAGCAACCTCCCATGCTCATTCTGCGGTATATAAAAAACTAAAAGAAAAACTGTACAACCTCCATCCATGTCATCACAATTCAATCAATGCCTCTTCCACCTTTGGTTGCTGTGTAGCGGGGGTATGGCTTGGTAGCGTGGGGAAGCTCTCTGGGCCGTAGCCGCCTGATGTGAAGGGCGGGGCTTGCCATTGTTGCTGTGGCTGAGGTGGTGCTGGGGGAGCTTGTTGCCAAGGTTGTGGTTGAGATTGCTGGCGCGGCGATGCGATGTTTTGGGTTTGTTGCGGAGGCTGTTGGTTTGGGTCCGAAGGCTGTTGCTGTTGCCAGTATGGTGTTTGTGTGGGTGGGGCTTGGTTGGGGTAAGGTGGGTTCTGGGCTGATTGTTGGGGTGAGAGAGATGTTTGTTGTGGTAGAGATCGGTGGTATGCTTCGGGAGATGGAGGTTGGTTCTGCTGAGGATGCGCTTGTTGCGGCGGAGGAGCGTTGTAGGTTTGCTGTGGCGGTTGTGCGGGTGCCATACTTGGCGTTTGGTCGCCATAGTAATAATTCGCAGACTGATCATCGGGCGCGGATGGTGCGTATTGTGATGGCTGAGGAGGGTATTGTTGTGCGGAAACTTGACGTTGAAGCTGTGGAGAAGCGTCTGGTGCGGATGGTTGTGGTTGCTGTTGTTGATATGTAGTACTAGGTGATTGTTGTTGCGGGGCAGCACCTCCGCTGTAAGAAGCTAGATTCGGATACGGCTGCGATGGTTGCGGATGTGGTTGATATTGCTCCGGGGCGGGGGTACCGTACATAGAACCTCTCTTGTCATACTGAGGATATGGAGGTTGCGACTTTTGAGGTGGCGCTTGATATCCGGTATACGTCGATTGAGGCCTAGCATATGATTCGGCTGGAGCAGTATTGCCTGTGTAAAAGCTCTCTCCTGTTTGGTTATCTGGAGGTCCCTGCTGGATAGATGGATATAACGTTGATGCTGGACGTTGCATGCTTGGAGGAAGACCATAAGCTGCAGCAGGATGATTGTAGGTATTTGACAACCGCTCTTCGAGCATCCGGTCGTAGTATCGCACGACAGTTGAGAGTTTCGCATGTAAATCGAGTAATGTGTCTGTTATCGTTAGCTGATTCTCCTAAGTGCCTAAGATCATACTCACCATGTTTGCTCATTGTTTCGCCATATGTACGGGCAAGTTTAGGCCTTAATTTACCAATGCTCTCATACAACTCCTGGATCTGTGGTTCCCTTAAGATGGTACCGGGAGGTTGGTGTTGTAAGCGATCTACAAGGGTCGAAAAAAGGTTAATGTTCTCCGCTTCAACTGGAGTAAGCTCATAATCATTCTTAGGCGCAACAACTGGAGCCCCGTTCGAGGTGGAGGTTTGTTGTCTTAGCGTTGCAGCATGCTTCTTCTTTTGCTCTTCCATATCTGCAAGTGATGCGGCAATTGCAGCCTTCAGGTCAGGGTCATCCTCCTCTTCTGGCTGAGACTGAGATGGCTTTGATGTTCCGTTCGTTGTGGCAGGGGCATTTGACCGTGCTGGCTGTGATGTTGGACCGTAGGCCGAACCCGTATGGCCTTTGGCTTCCTCTAAACTCATTTCAAGTGCTCTTTTGAGATCTGCATCAAAGCTATCTTCCACCCTAGCATTTCGTGGTTCCATAGACCCTTGATATAAAGTCTTGTTTGGTTTTGTAGCATCAAAGCCCTTTGGCACAGGGGTTGCTCGTGACCTGTCTGTCAATTTCGCATAACAACCGTCGTCCACCCGAACGGCATCCATGATTCCAAGATGGGGCAATGGAAGGGTCTTGCTTGAACATGATCCACAAAAGACATTGCCACAATTTCTACAATGATGTTTGCGGTTTGTGAACGTAAAGGCTGTTCGGCACCTCATACACACATCGGAGTCGGTCCATTCCGGCGGCTATTGCCATCAGTTTGGTAATTCCCCAAAGACATGATTGTGCGTTGAAACTTACCGCATTGCTATCAAACATGCTGCTGGCAACCTGCACTTTTGGGGGAAATCGATATCCCTCGTGTTGCAACGTTCGGTAGACTTCTCCAATATAGATAAGGTGACTGCGACCTTCCGAAGCCGACGCCCAGTTCTGTATCAGCTCTAGAATCTTATCCTTGACGTCTTGATTGGGGGCAACAGCCGGTGGAGCCTTTAATAATGACGTTAAGTTGTCTATAAATTCGCGGGACGCTATTTCGGCGACGAAGTGTGATCCGCCGTTCTTCACGCATGTGTCTGTGAGCTTGAGAGAAGGTGAGTAGACGTCGACATTGTGTGGAGCGGGTCGGTTACATTCAGCGCCGCGATTTGTACGTTTGGATTCTTGTTGCCTATCCTGCGCTTTAGGGCGCGCATAGCTTCTTTAGGCGGCACTGTCTTGGACCGAATTATGTCTGATATCTCGAGATTGAGCGGCATATCCTCACTACAATCAGGTTAGTTCCTTCCGGGGTGCTCAAATAGTGGAGGGAGACCAGTGTATTGTTCTACGTACAGGCTAGAGGACGTCGCGCGCTCAATCTGCTCATCGAGAGCACTGTTGGAGGATGCAAACCAGCCTGCCATGGTACCGGTGGAGGAGGGGGAGTCCGGAGTTCGCTGCCGAGGATGGGGGCTGGTTCGATGAGTGACGAAGGAAAGAAAGTAGTGAACAGCCTGAGGGGAGGGCGCAACGACTGGACAGAATCCCTTAGGTGGTGGACGGCGGGTGAATGTTGGGAGAGAGTGAGCTTGGAGCTTGCAGTTGCTAGGCGGCGGCGGAAATGGTGAGGCCAGTCTTGGCATCGTCACATCAGCGGCTCAACTTGCGCGGCTCTCGCTCCGCCACTGCGACTACGACGTACCTAACTAACTGTACGGCCTATTCCCACGAGAGTCCTTGTTATTCACCCGCCAACAGGAAATTGTACGAAACGCCCTCCCGCATATATATATTCTTTCACTCTCCCGAGCGCCAGACATCACCCTCGCGCCCGACCAGCGACCAGCCCTCACCTCCCGCCGACCGCCGCTCCAATTTCGCACGTGCACTCCCACCTGGATTCATCCTGCTGCCGGTTGTTCGAGCCCAATCATCGCCCGGGTAGTCAACCAAGGCGACATTGGCTGCCCTTCACGACGTATAATGCCTCCCCTAGGTGAATCATAATCGGTGATACGAGGTGCCACTGTTTTGTGTCTCCTCCAGCTTCACTCTTCCTGCTGACCGCAGCCATGAACGGCTATGGCTCCAGCGCCCTGGGTGTGGGCTCTGGCGGCCGGGGAGGAGGTAATGGGGGAACTGCAGAACCGTTGGTTCACATAAGTGATATCCAAGCCGCTGCCATGGCAATGGTGGAGGATCAGAAAGCTGCGCCTGTATGAGTTCGCCTATTCTAAATTATCAAGGTCCCTTCCTAACATATCCAAGATTGGACGACTGCTAGAACTCGCTCAGTCCTCTTTTCAATCTGCCAAGTTCCTACTACAAGGTCGAAAGGGCTTGGCCGAAGCCTATCGAGACTATGTTATCGCATACCAGTTACTGGGAGACACGATACCCAGACACAATGACTTCTACGAGAAGATCAAGAGCAATAGAGGCCAAACATATCGAGCATATGGAGACCTGACGAAGGTATAATGAATATAGCCTAGAGCTCACGAGTGTAACTTTTACACATGTTACTCTGCACATTTACTAACGGGATGGTAGGAAGTCAACACGTACAATGATCGATTCATGAGCATAAAAGATATAATAACTAATGACAATAAGAGGAGTGGGGTCCAGCCGAGATCAGCGAACAGGTCTCCGCCACCATCTTCCAGAGGTTCGCAATACTCCGCCAGTCAAACTAGCAGCACACGTTCTCAAGAATCGCGTTATTCAATGTCCAATGTCCCTCCGGCGCGGCAACAGGACGACGAGCTAATGTTGCCTTCGGTGACACGAGCATCCCTAGAGATACCATCAAACCAACAAAATGGGCGAATTTCCCCTTCAGGCATTTCTGTGTCTCCCAGAAGGAAGCCAATCATAAATCCTAAACCCCAAACCCTCCATGGACGAGCAATACATGGTGGCTCGGCGCCAAATGGATCATCTGTTAGTGATGAGCTCGCAGAGAGATTTGCAAAATTAAGGGGGCCACTCTCAGTCGATACTGGGCCCAAATCGGCGTCTTCAGATTTGTCTGTTAAAATGCCTTCTCCGTCCGATTATCAATCGTCAGCTCGGCCCATGGGACCTCGAAAGATGCCCCCACCCCCAACGCATCCACCTCCGCCACCTCCACAACCTCCCAAGTTACCACTTAATACTCAAATCGCCACTAGTTTACCAAAAGAGCCAAGCCCGACGTACAGTCCCGCGCGCAACCTTTCCACGCCAGCTAGTATTAATCCCCCAAGAAGTACAGTACGAAGTATAGTAGGGACTGGCGGTAGAAGTAACTCCATAGTAGTATCTAGTGCCTCAGCATATCCTCCCCATACTAATGGAGATATGGACTCCTATTTCCCTTCATCAACCAATTCCAGCCAAGCTAACGGCCCCGTACGGCGAAAATCAGTTCATATGTCAAACGAATTCGAAATAAGCGCGGAAAAGCTGTTTGACTATTTGAAGATGTTCAATATACTGCTCATCGACGTTCGTAACCGGCAAGATTTTGATATGGGGCATATATACGTAAAGAACATCATGTGCGTTGAGCCCACAGTATTGCGAGAAGGATCTTCTGCCGAAGAACTTCAAGAGAGGTTAGTTCTGTCACCTGAGGAGGAGCAAAGTATGTTCGAGCAACGCGACAAATATGATCTGGTAGTCTACTATGATGAGTCGACCCCGAATAAAAGCTTCCTCGACCGACCGGCGCGCAGCGAAAAGGAAGCCGCATTAAAAACCTTGTTCGAGACCCTTTACGATTTTAATGCCGAAAAGCCTCTTCAACGTGCTCCCATTTTATTGTCGGGTGGTCTTGAAGCATGGACTGGGTTACTTGGGCCAACGTCATTGATAACATCCACGACTGCAGCATACATGACCAACGGGCAGACGAAACCATTGCGGGCAATCAGACGCGTCCCAGTGGCCAGCAATGCCGGGCGCTTAAATCTCCAAATGCGACGTGTCCGGGAATATGCTCCCATGGATCCAGAAGAAGAGCGGAGATGGCTGGAAGAGGCGAGGAAAGGGAGGCCAGAACTTGATCAAATTCCGGATGGAGATGCTGCAGATGATCAAGAATCATCTGCAATATTCCGCTCTACTGAAGAATTCCTTCGCCGATATCCAGAGGTGGACATGGAGCAACAATCGATGATGTACCCTCCATCTCGACCTCCAATACCCAAGACATATATAGAACCATCGATTCCGTTAGCGCCATCTCGACCTCCACCTACGGCGCCGCGCATGAGCTACAGTGGAGTACATGAGCGACAAGTTGCACCTCAGGGACGTACAACACAGCCTCCGGCATACGTATCTCCAACCCATCTACCGCAGTACAGACTCCCTCGAACAGGGCTTTATAATTTCGGAAACACTTGCTATATGAACTCAACAATACAGTGTTTAAACGCTACGATGCCCCTTACGCACCTTTTTGTAACAAACTCTTACTTTAGGAATCTCCAACGCGAGAATTGGAAGGGTACAAAGGGTCTAATTTCGGAAGGTTATGCTACTCTTCTACAGAACCTATGGAAGAATGACGTGACCTCGTTACGCCCAATTTCGTTGAGGGTAAGTCAAAGAGTTTGTTGATTTCAGTATCAAACTAACCCTTCGCTAGAAAATATGTGCAAGGTTCAATTCTGAATGGGGGAGCGACCGGCAGCAGGACGCCAAAGAATTCCTCGAGTTTCTCCTAGACCTTCTACACGAAGATCAAAACCAATTCTGGGCTAAGCCTCCTCTTATGGCCCTCACACCCGCCGCTGAGGAAGCACGAGAACGAATGCCTCGTCCCTACGCTGCTCGAATAGAATGGCAGCGCTATATTCATCGCGAGAAGTCCCCTATTCTTGACTACTTCGCAGGCCAACACGCATCCCGCCTCCGATGCAACACATGCGGCACCACAAGCACAACATACGAAGCCTTCTGGAGCATCAGTGTTGAAATTCCGCACGACCGGCCCGGCGACCTCCGTGAATGCCTGCGCTCTTATTGTGCTCCGGAACGGTTGTCGGGCGATGACATCTGGCGCTGTCCACGCTGCAAAGTCGACCGCGAAGCCACCAAACAAATAGTTATAACGCGCGCCCCACAATTTCTTGTCATCCACCTCAAACGATTCAGCGCCTCACTGGGCGAACGTGCTCGAAAGGTCCGGTATCCGATCGACTTCCCCCTCCATGGTCTCGATCTAGGACCCTACATGTTACCTCCAATCTCTCCCTCGGACGAAGAATACGTCTTGCGTATGGCTAAAGAGGGCGCGTATAATCTTTCTGAATTAAAATCGGACCCCGCGATGAACGGACCGTATATTTATAACGCGTATGGTGTCATGCGGCATATTGGGGCTACTGTAGGTGGCGGGCATTATATAGCTTGTGTGAAGGATAGGGCGCGGGGTTGTTGGAGATGCTTCAATGACGATAGGGTCACAGATTTCGATCCCGCGGGGTTGAGACCCGCGGATAGGCTGCAGAATGAGCAAGCTTATATATTATTTTTCGAGAGGGAAGGGGCTAGTGGAGGTGGAAGATTATAAAGCACGGGGGGCTCATGAGGAGGATTGCTGGCTTGGAGTCGGGAGTTAGGAGACGTGTTGTTTGGGGGCATTGCATATGAAGTTATGGTTGATGATAGTACCCCCCCCTCTGCTTGCTGTTTTATCCTACGTTTTTGTATTCATGTATGGAGGGTTGCTCTTTCCCCCTCCCCCCTTTTTCTCTCTCCCTCATCCCTCATCCATCCATCTATCCATTTGAAGCATTACTGGGCGTTGTTTCATATATCTATTTGGCGGGTTCCAATGACTTCTTAGCGCTGTTACTTATATGGAAAATTTCTTTCTTGTTGTAGTATATAGACAGGAGAAGTGGGGAATGGAAGTGGAAATGTGATGGAACTGACGTGTTATTCGCTAGTTTTGATGTGTGTGAAAGTAATTAATATGTTAGCAGCTTTTCATCTCTTCTTCTCACGTCCTCCTGTCTATTCCAAGTTTCTGGACTGAGATGAGTATTTACCCTCATTACTAATGACACACTACACTTTGCCATGCACCCCAAATCCTCAAAGACTCAAAGCAAAAAAACCAAAATAAAACACGTTAGCAATAATAGATAAATCACCTTCCTAGCCATCAATCAAACTCGCAACCTCATCAAAAATTCCAAACCCCAATGCAACAGCGAAAACAAAAGCCGGAGATAATAATCACATGACCATCCTTATTCCACTAGAACAAATGTCTAATTACCCTCCTCCCATCCACGTCCACGTCCACGTCCATATCCGTTCCATTTTCAATCCCATATCCCTCTCTAGCAAGGGAGAAGAGGGGACGAAAGAAGGGGAATAAAGTACAAATTTCCACCACAAAAATTAATGCAACTCCATTCCATTCTGATAGAAGCTGATTATGTGAAGAGGGGTGTATGTCAAGGAAACAAAAAAGAAAGGCCATTGTGTGAAAACTGTCGCCCTCGTCCGTCCAACCGTCCATGTGAGAGCAAAAAAGAATAACACGCCATATGCTATGTGGGTAGAGGAAAGGAAAAAACAAAAGGAATCACTTCATCCACCTTGCCCATGGAAATTTGAACGGTTAAGGTAAAAAAGAGAAGATGCGCCTTGCCTGGCATGACTCGTTACCATGAAAATACCCCTTGTACGCCAGTCTGCTTTATTGACTTTATTAAGTAGCATTTATCCCATCCTCTGGGAATACACAACCGGCATCCTCAACACCAGTGTAAAGGACTTTTGGTTAAGAAAGGTGGAAAGCACCCTGGCCTTCTTTGATGGCAACATTCAATTTCTCGCGGAGAATGTCCATGCTGCTGTAGTCGGGCATCTTGAGGTAGTTGACACAGGTCATAACGCTGGGGAGATAGTCATCTGAAGTATAGGGTGGCTCGCTGGGCTTGCAGACAACGGTAAACATGGGCGTGAGACTCTTAAAACCTAATGCAACTAATTAGCGTTGGTGACAAGCGAGAAGGAAGATGTGAACATACCTCCGATGGGGAGTTTCGGACTGCCGGTAACAAATTGGAGGAAATCGCGTCGTTCAGTAGGTGACAATTCACTCATGGTCTGAAGAAGATTACGGACGCTCTTGCTGTCGAGATTGTAGCCGTGATCGGCCTTAATGGAGTCCATCAAAGCTAAAAAAAAAAATGTTAGCGTATGATTCGATATAAATGATTATTATACTCACTCTCAAGTGACCAATCTTCTTCGACTCGACCAAATAGCATTACGAGTTCGTCAGGCGTAAATGCCTTCAGGGCCGAGTAAGGGAATACCTGGGAGAAACCAGCGCGGAATGCGTCAACCTGCTTCTGTACTCCCGAGCCAAGTGTGAAGCTCAGAACTTTGTCCACGTAAAGAGAGACATTGTCGATCGTGACAGGCGTTTCCGCTCCATTCTCGATGAGTTCGATATCAGGATAACCTGGAAGGGTAAAATCAAGGCCCAAGTCTTCGACATGTGCAGAATCAATTGTGATGTCTTGAATGGCCTTGACCTTCTGGGCTGGACTTAGAGTACCGTCTTCATCGATCTTCTTCTTTGCATTTGCGAACTTCTTTAGTAGCTTAAGTGCTTTTGCTAGATCGGCATCGACTGACTTGACAGATCCTAGTGAAGGGGTGACCGCGGCACTGCCATCTCCAATACGGAAGAACGTAGGGTTGAAAGAGACATCTATGATCCTAGAATCAAGCATGGAGCGGGCCACGAACTTCCCGAGAGCAGTGAAAAGTTGTAAGACCTTCATGCCGTTCTCTTGGCTTGCCTGCTTTTCGCTCATGGGCGCAGGGAACAAACCACGTTTGCCAAAAGCGTACTCATCGCGTTCGCTTGACTCGTTCTCTCTCCATAGTTTGAGCTTCTTCTTGGAAAATTCTTTGGAGACAGTTGAATAAAATTCAAGCGTAGGACCAAGTCCGGTGCCGACTTCTTCGAAATACTCAACTTCTAAGACGCTTGGGGATGAGCCATACAAGTCCATGACCTTTAAGGCTGATTCCAAGATCCTTGTTCGGGAGATACGAACTTTCTGGCGCTGGAGTCGACCCAGGAACGGACGCTCGTCCCGATGACGATCATGCCGTGAATCATTGTTCGACTGTGCGTTCTGCCATCTAGTCATAGAGCGGGAATACCCAAACGAAGTGGATTGGAGAAATAGATGCCGTGTTTCAAAAGGAAACAAGAACGGGTAGAATCGGGCGAGATCTTCACTCCAACCCGGGAGACAGTTGGAGGCAACTATCAAAGGCTCTTCTAATTGGCGGTTGAGCTTGGCTGTCAATTTGGTGTTGACAAATTGAGATAGAGGCTCAACGTTGAGCTTGATTTGATCCCGATTATCTGATAGAACATCATCTAAATTCGAATTCAATTCGTGGAGGATGCTTAACAATCGAAGAATTCCTGATGTTGTTGGGTTCTTATCAAGAGACTGTGGCAGCCCAGATGTTGACTTGGAGGATGATTCTGGAGGAGGAGTCAATGAAGTAGGTTCTGCAGCCGGAGGACCAGGCACTCGTTTAAATTTAATCGTATGAATAGCATTCCACACAGTCCGGCTAGCAATATCCGCTGGTTGTGTTTGACTGAAATGAACAGCGCGGTAGATGGTTGTTTCGTTTGCGATCGGCTGATCATTGACACTGAATTCGATGTGCCAATCTTGAGGAGTAGACTGGACAGCGGCGGCGTAGGAGAGAGCACCTGCTGCAGCAGAATTGCTCAATGCCTGGTGCATGGGAGAACCACGCAAAAGTGCAGACAGACGTTGTGTTGAGGCTGTGAATCGATCCTGCTGCGAAGGTCTCGACGAACCTTGTCCCTGCACTGGTGTTGCAACTCTAGTGCCATCCTCTTTACGAGCTGTTACTTTCCCAGTAGAAGCAACCTCGACGCTTACCGCCGAGGGATCAGGGGTCTCATCATCCATATCGTCTTCTAAATCGTCCACAATGGCATTAAGAGCGCTGTCCTCATCCATAGAATCCTGGTCGGACAACCGCTCCTCATCTGCACATTCAATTGGTTCTTGATTACTAGATTGTCCCAAAACTGGTGGTGGTGGCGGTGGAGGGGGGGCTTGGTTCTGTTGTCGTCTACTCGATCGCCGAAGGGTGGATGACTTCTCAGGGGCATTGCTAGGCCCAGACTGAGAAGGAGTCGTAGTATTTGAAGATTTGGGCTTCGAAGATTTCTTTGCAGACCCTTGGTTCGTTGCATCAGTAGGAGGAAGAGCGGGGGGAGTTCCAAAAGGTCCACCTCGGCCTTCAGCGTTGGCTAAGGCAGCAGCGTATGCGGCAATGGTTTCACGACTCCTAGAACCTCGAGGACGTTCGGCTATACTGAGTCGTGGCCGCAAGTAGTCGTCAAGGGCCTTGAACGTGGCGATGGCATGGATGGAAACCATGATATTGCGGTAAGGTTTAGGAATACCCGAGTCATCATCGGCAACAAGTTTCAGCCGCAATTGTTTCGCTAGCATCGAAGCTGCACTACTACGGTTACTATCATACGAATGTTGGTGAACCGTGATAACTTCAAAATGCTCAGCTCGACTAAGCAGATCTTGGAGCTTATTGACCAAGACGCTGAAGGGAGTTGCCGGAGAGTTGCTAGTGGCTGTCTTGACCTTGTTGGTTGTGCTTGATCCCATAAACGCTTCAAGGAATAGTGACCTTGCATCTGAGTTCATAGTGGAGTCGGAACCAGCGAAAATGTCCAGCAAGACCTCAACAATGTTGGAAGTTAAAAGTTCGTAACTTGTGATGCTCTCTAAAGCATCTCCTTCAAAGTAAGCGGCTAGACGGTTGAAGAGCTCGATACTCTGAGTACATTGGTTGCTCGAGAAACATGTTTTAATCTCCTTGGCTAGATTCTTGAGATCATCTAGGATAGCTGCTGCTTTGTCGCGAACAGGTTTGGAACTCTCTTTTTCGTGAACTTCCATGAATTTTTTCGCACGAAGAGTTATAATGTCGTCGACGTTGGGAGCAGGAGGTTGAACAAGGTAGCGATGATCTGACGATGAAGTCGAATCCGAGTCATCATCGTCGTCATCGTCGTCTTGATCATCACCATGATCATTGTTGTCTTCGTCGTGATCATTTTCTTCGTCATCGTCTGAATGAATTTCGACCTCTCCATCATCGACATCGTGATCAAGGTCAATATCATCATCCGAGCTGTCGCTTGCGCTTGAAGAGCCAGCTGGTTCGATCTCAATGGCTGGCCTAGGTTCTTTCAGCTTCAAGTCCAAGGTTTTACACGGCCGGTTTGCAAGAGTGGCAATCTCCGCAATAACTCCTTCACGGTAGAACTGATATCGGTAGATGGATTCCAAGCGCTTAAGAAGCAGTTCGGCAGCCTGAAGAGCATACGTGACTAATGAGGGGTGATCTTGTTGTGAAAGAATCGAGGCGAGGTAAGATGCGTAAGGGACTGGCCGGAGTGCATCTTCCAGGATGTCTGTATCAAGATTTGACAGCATTTTTAGCTGCGCAGTGAGGACCTTTTGTCGTACGTTGAGATTCACTGTACTCGAATAGGCGTCGGTAAGCGTAGGTAAAAGAATGACAGCAAATCGCCGAACTTCGTTCTTGCAATCGTCAAGCAACTCGAGCCGTTTGTCGTTTGGTGATTTCTTGGAGCGAGAGATTGAGACTAATTCGTCGCCGGGATAACCGGCGTCATGCAGATCATCGAGGTACATCAGGCCGCCCGGAGGGACGCTTGGGAGAAGTTCACAAATAACGTTGAGAGTTTCGAAAATTTGCTCTTTGGGTCGATGGATCAAAGCTTGCATGATTACGACGCTATCGATTTTTGTTGCGATGTCATCAGTGCCGCTGGGTGGGGAGACGCCAGTCAAGATTTGATACAAGGTGTCTACAATGTTCATCTTGAATAACTCAACAGAAAGTCGAGGGCTTGCGCGAGCTGTGAAGGAGAGTACTCGCAGGAACATCGTGTGAATGTGTGCGCCAATGAGATTTGTAGTGCCTGGCAAAAGCAATCTCAGGACAGATTTCAACAGCTCGGGGCTGACGAGTTCTTCCAACTTTGCTTCTTGGAATTTGAAACTCTCTACGATCCTAGAGACGCAGATACATCCTTGCTCAACCACCTTCTGATCATTGCTGTTTAAAACCTGTTGAAGAATGGGCATAACATCCCGAATAATGGGAAATGATTCCTCTGGTATGTTGCGACAGCAGTTTGCCGCAGTGGTGACGGCTGTTCGTTGGGTGCTCGTGGCAAAGAAATCTAGGTACGTCAGGCATGCCGTAAGGCCGCCTTCTCGCACAATGGCAGCTGGGAATTCGACGGAAATCTTTTCTAGTGTCTATGAAAAATTAGCGAATTTGAACACAGAATAATGTACAAGTTTTTCCTTACGCTTAGAGCTTGTTCAGCAAGATCGATGAAGTGGATTTCAAGGAGCTTTTGGCAAAGAACAGGCACGGCGCCTCCATAGACAACGTTTGCAGTGGCAGCTGGCAAGGCTTCCATTAGATTGGCAAGGCAACGACAGGCAAGGAGCATCATTTCTGGGTTCTCTTCGTCAAAGTCGTTTGGTTGCATCAAGGCAACGAGCTCTTTCACATACTGATCTGGCGAAAAATTTCCAGCCAGGTTGTCTTCCGTTGAGACGAGTAGTATTTCGGATAGTTCTTGTAAAGCAATCAGTTGCAAAGACGGATCTTTCGATTTTAGATTCTCCAGAATGCCACGCAGACGAGCGGCCATTCCAGACATCATGCCACTCAGAGCACGCAGAGTGCTAGACAAACCATACGTTCGTCCGACTCCGCCAAAGGGATCATCATCGTCGTCTTCGTCATCTTCATCATCGTAATGATGAGGTGGCCCTTCTCCATTGCTGTCATCCTCTGTATCTGGCCGTGTTTGTTCTGTAGCAGACTTGGGGGCTTCTTCATCTGACTTGTCTGGGGCATCCGTCATCTGAATGTCTTCATCGGGTCTCGTATTTGATTTTCTCGAAGGGCGTCGCGATGATGAGGGTCGGCTAGTTGAATCGGCATCTTCTACGGATTTAGTACTGGGACCGCCAGTCTGAGACGGCATGTTTTCACCTTGTGCACCCCAACGATTTTTACCCCGCCTCGCCGATGACGATGAAGTAGCGTGAGGTTGTGTTGGTGATTTTTCCTCGGAGGGTTCTGTAGGTTGTCTGTTTCTTCTGTTAGCTGGCGCCTTTGCAGTCGACGACGGGAGTACATGCCCAACACCTGACATTGCCGATTTCGCTTTGCCTTTCTTGGAGCGGGTCGGGGCAGCAGCCGGTGGCGGAGGTGGGTC
>AJFL01001391.1:0-25901 GCA_000467735.1 Rhytidhysteron rufulum CBS 306.38
TCCATCAATCCCTCCATTAATCCCTCCATCTTACACAACCTCGGACAGCGAGTTCGCTCCAAAAAAGTGCACAATTATAGATAAGGCTAAACGGCCCCCTCTTGCGGCCTCCATAGCGACTACATCATTGGTTCATCCCACCGCACCCCGCGTCATCCGATGACGAGGAACCTGTCTCACAGCCTCCCGGAAGGATTCCACGGGGTATCTTTTACGGGTTAGAAGACGTGTAGCTAGGTTACTTTCAGGAGGACTAATTATCAGGAGCTGAGGTCTTGGGGGCTTGGCTGGGGTTCCTGAATTGGATTGTTGCGATAGGGCGTGCATGAATTCGGCCGATTGCTTCCGCGATTTTGGGGCTAGGTTGGTTGGTGGCCGAGGGGTTTGTGCGGAGAGGGGGAAGTCAGCTGAGTCATCGTTGTGGGTTTGGAGGGTGGTGGTGAGCTTTGGAGTTTCATGTTTTGGGGAATGGCCGATCGGACTTGGGGTTGGGGAGAGGGCTAGGACCGTGCAGGCGGAGAAGGGTTGTTTCTAGATAATTGTAGGAATGGTGTATATTCTGTCACGTATCATTCACTCCCACGTGACGTCTAACTATCTCCAGTCTATTACCCAAAGCAAAACTCTATTCCATTCTAATTATACTCTCGATAATCCGTTATTTTGTGAAACTCCGTCTAAGGAAACTTGGGCAACGCATGCTTAAACACATTCCTCGGATCATACTCCCTCTTAACCTCCACCAACATCCCCCAATTCTCCCCATAAATAACCGAAGAATCCGACTCCGCAGGAGGCGTCAAAGAAATATACGTCGAACTCAATATATTCCGTGCATCAGTCCCTCTCAACGCATCCCGAAACTTGACAGCCCATTCCCAAACTTCCTTAGACCTTTCCTCCTCACTCGATGTAGCAATGAATTCAACACAATAATGCGATGTCCTCGCTCCAAATACAGAGTTCTCGTTCACCTCTTCCGAAGGCCCTCGTAATTGCATAATCGATAAAAGCGTAGAACGATCATTTGGCATATCAGTGATCTCTCTCCCCATAACATCGATGACTTCAGGGGTAAGTCTACGAAGGTTGATAGTGCAGTTACGTCCATACGCGATCTTAGGTGCGAATTTAGCTATTCCGTCCATCCATTCTGGGATTGTTGTTTCCTGCACGCTATTATGCATAACTTGGCCAAAGGATGCGATGCGTGAGAGGTAAACGTATCCGGTGTCGAGATCATCGGAACTCCACATGAAGCCGATGGTGAGGCATTTTCCCATGGGGGTGTTCATGATATTTTGTTGGATCCCTAGGGCAGGTGGGAGGCCGGCTTTTGTAAGGGTTTCGTAGCCGGTTGTGAAGTTTTGGAGGGTGGTGGGCATGTTGGAGGAATTGAAGACGATCATACCGCCTAGGACCTTTTATGTGGGTAAGTACTTGTAGACTGAGGAAGGGATTTGAGAGAGGTACCTTGTCTAGAGGATAGACTTTGATGATTAATTCAACAATAACCCCCAATGTACCTCCCCCTCCCCGAATAACCCTCAACATCTTCTCATCCGCTTCAACGATCTTGCCTTCATGATCCACCAGTTTCGCGCCTAGGATCTGATCAACGCCTAACCCATAGTTCCCCACAAACGGTCCATAACCTAAATCCCATTAACGAAAGGATACGAGGGATACTCTTCCAACAGACTCACCACCATGCGTAGACCACCCCACATACCCCACCATAGCCATAGACCCAAAAGCCGTAGCCAACTTACACTTCCCCAACTCCCTCGCCAAATCCCCCGAAAGAATGCCACCACCAATTCTAGCAGATCCTTCACCATCTACCTCCACATACGCGATATCTCGCATATCGATCGCTAGTGCATCTTCAGCGAAGCAACGACCATAGAGATCATGACCCCCTGAACGAACACTTATCTCGATATCGTTAGATACGGCGAAAGCGACTATCTGAGCGACCTCTTCGGCGGTTTTGGGACGCGTTATGGCGAGGGGGGTGGTGGTTGTGTTGAGGATGTATTGGTGGCGGAGGGTGGGGTAGTTGGGGGTGTTGGGGAAGACGTGGGGGATTTGGGTGGTTTGGAGGTAGGATTGTAGGAGGCGTGATTTGCTCATTTTGGAAGGTTGTATATGAGGTTTGTTTTGGAGGTATGATGGAAATGGTTTTGATGGGATTGTACTTAATGGGTTTTTTGTTCTTATGTGGGTTCGGGGATGGATGGGGTGGGTCATTAATGTGTTCTTATTTGAGATTGACGAGTTCCGATGCCCGAGGGAAAGGGTTGGTTCCGAGAATATGTACTTTATAGGGACTATGATCGTAAGTTCCGTGCATGAAGCTGCAGTGGCGTTGATGGACTAGACAATGATAACAAGCTAAGCATCTATTTTAGGACAAGAAGATGGAACAATTTCACTCAGGTTATAATTGACATTCAGCATCACTTTCACCAATAAGTTACATGCACTAACTCCTACTTGTTCAGAGGTGGTCTGCATAATCTAGCTTTACTCGCAAAGGTCTATTCCCAAACCATCAATTCTTAGTCAAATCTAAACCACCCATTCCCTTCAATGCTGCGCCGTCTTAATAGAAATATAGAGTTCTCTCTTAGCCCAGATAGACCAAATCTTCTGATCTAAGAAATCACCAGTCTGCTCAGTATCAAGGTTAAGATCATAATGCCATAGAATCTTCGCCAAAATCAACCGCAACTCAGCATACGCAAGGTTACGTCCAATACAGTTTCTCACACCCACTGACCAAGGCTGGTAAGCACCCCAGTTATCATTAGCAAACATCGGGTCCGTTTTGTTGAGGTGGCGTTCTGGGATGAACTCCTTTGGCTTCGTGAAGTTGTAGTCCGCGAAATAGGTTCCTAGATGACTGACACCGACACGCGTCTATTTTCATTAGCACGAACAAGGCGTGACCAGGGGATAACACTCACATCCTCGGGAATAAATTTACCACAAACGGTAGCTCCACCCGCCGGGACAACCCTGGGAGGCTGTCCAGGAACTGAAGGGTACATCCTAAGTGTCTCATCGATAACAGCCGTCAAATAAGTCAAATGCGAAGCCGAGATGAGATTAATATCCTCCGACGACTTGAACGTCGATCTCACCTCATCAGTGGCTTTCCCCAGCTTCCCAAACTTGCACATCAGAAACGTGGCACCGCTAAGGGCTGACGCAGAAGTCTCTGAACCACCGACCACCATGACTGAAGCATTATTCAACATTTCACCTTTGCTCATTCCCTTTCCGGTTTCGTTATCATCTCCGCTTTTGATGAGAACACGATCCCAGAAATCGCCTTGGTCGCCCGTCTTTTGCATGCGCCGGTTTATCTTTTCAATGGCGTAGGTGTAATTTTCTGCGCGCTTGCCTCGAAGCTCTTTCGGCATTATGTATGGGGTTAAGAATTCTACGCCCATACTACGCATCACGTGGGAAATAGCGACGCTCTTGAGGTTCTTGTGGATAGCATCGACCCAAGGATGGATCTGGCGGTCCTGGAGACTATTGAAAGATTCACCGAAGGCGAGAGCGCCGATCGTGTCGAAAACAGCCATGTTGTAATAGTTTACCATTTCGACGGGTTTCTCCGTATCCGCGACTTCCTTGAGGACTTCGATCAAGAGATCGGCGTAGTGCTTTAGTGCCGCTTCTTGGATCCTCAACCCCTTGTCACTGAAAGCGTGACCGAACATGCTTCTGAATCGGGCATGGTTATGGGTATCGGAGACAAGGATGCTCATTACGCCATTCGGGGCAAGTGGTAGTCGAACAGGGTCTTTCAGGAATTCAGAACGGCCGGGGACATGAGCATGGATATCCCTCCATGCTTGTGCGTTTGCATAACTGATCTCATCTGGTTTGATTCGAACGCTGTCACCGTATTCTTGGTGTAACCTGATCAAATCGTGGTGCAGTGTTCCCTTGAGCAACGCAATCTTCCATGGAAAAGAGCTCGCTCGCCAAAGTATTGGACCGCTGTAAGATTTAAGAGGGTGAAGAAAGAGGTTGTAGCAGGATAGTCCTGCTAAATAGACCAATGCTCCTCCAATAAGTAATGCGAAAGAAGATAGCCCAATTCGGGCGATATCGGTAAGAATGCTCATGGTGAATGATAGCAACTGTATCTATCTTTCAAGTGTTGCTGTGGAGGGTTTTGCAGATAGTGACACTAATATAGATCCCTTTTAGTATTCTCGCACGAGGTGTTTGACGCCGTGAATACTATATCGGAGAGCGAGCTTGGCCGACACAATGCATATCAACCGTGAACATGGTGATAGGCCGGATTTACCCGGACAAGCTTTGACCCCACAACGCTCTCCGCGATATGTTCCATGGACCGGTCGGATGGTATGCGTATCACGTCGGTAAAAACGGGATGTTTGAGACTACGGTTACTCCATCTTTTCGGATTGGTTGGAAGTGTTGTAGTCCGAGGGGCACAAGATCTGCTTTGGGGATTGATTTGTATACTCGTGATTGCAGAATTTGGAAGAGGAGATGCTATTAGTGACTATGGCGAAGTGAAACTATTTCACTGATTCATATCAAATGATAGAAGAAGTTAGCTGCGCTTGCTAAGATCTTAGATGGGGAGTCTGAAGTAGATCTAGGTTCTAGCAAGTATCTCTATCTATTTGAAGATGTTGCGCACTAATTTTCATTTTCATGTATCTCTCTATCACTTTCATTCATTGAACTATAAGATCTAGTTGATATCATTCTAATGTAGCAAACTCCTCCACCAAACCTTCTTAATCACGTCTCCCTTCGCATCACTCTCAACAGCTTCGGCAATAATTATTCTAGAATACTAGCACGTATGGTTCCTTTGGAGCCCAGTGAGTACAGAAACTCCACTCCACTCAAAAAAGCCACAACTTCGTAATCCCCAACATCCCAATCACCGCTCCACTAAGTGGAAACAATGCCCTAACAGCATTCAAACGACTCCAGCGCTGAACCAACCTCTTAGCCTCATGAAAAGACCCCTCGTTCCCAGTCTTAACCCCATCATGCGCACGAAACAACGCATTATTAGTCCTCTGCATCACGATCCAAGTATATGGGACCATGGAGATAGTGGTCAATCCAGCAACAGCGAAGATTGTCCAAGGAGCACCAATAACATGCTTGCGCCAGGCAGCAAAGCCGTAGACGAGACCGGTGACGAAAGAGATGGCGGGGCCTTTCCGGTGTCCGCTGTAGAAGACGCGGGTCCAGAGGTGGAGTAGTTGAGGGGTTTGATGTGTAGTTTCGAAGATTACGGGGATGGTTAGAAGGAAGAGGTTCATCATGGCTCCTGTAGTGGATATAATTAGGTTCTTCTGCTAATTTGGAATTCTCGTGAGTATGGGGATGTGTTACCTGAAAGAAAGGAGCTCATGATTACGGCCACGGCTTCGAGGCCTACATTATTGGGCGTTTTGGTTGCCATGGCGTAGTTTAGATTAGATGAGTAAGACAATGTCTCTGAATTCTTGGGGGCTTAAGATTTGGAATTCTAAAGATGTGGAAAGTCGAGAATGGATTGTCTCAATTGAAGGCTTGTACTGGGCGTTCAAGGAATAATCGATAGTCGATATGAATCAGTCGGAAAGTGAACTATATACCGACGCCACACCGTTGTGCAATATGATGATTGTGTACGAGGAAGCTCGTCCCCTCGGTCACACGAATCGGTGAGCGAGTCTCACTGCGTTGTTTGCCCGACGTCTTGCCGTCCACCAATGATAACGGCGCTATGGAATACTGCTTTATCCACTTCTGCATGTTTCGTTACTACTTACAGCCGTATTATCCCGCTTGTTTGTAATGGCATTCGAGAGAGAAATTCGCTTGTTAGCGGACAGCGTATAGGATCATCACGTACATGTACACCGAATACCGTGAGCCTCATCGCTCTCCGCTCGAAACACTCCGAAGAATCATGTAGAACCTCAATTATGAATTTCGAGCATGGAAGATCGCAGGAAGGAAGTTAATAAAAGACGTTGCCCAACTAGCTGCTATTGATTCTGGGTAAACAAACCATCTTCAAACTTGTCTCTTCAGTATTTGTGACGATGGTGGGAAGGCGTAACATACTTGCTGCCATCGCTGGCATTCCAGCCATTGCCGCCAAACAATCCATACTATCCTCTACCTTCGGCTCTATACCTTCGCTTGCCGCTATCTTCAATCCAGGAGATGACGCCGCTCAATTGGATGGACGAATCCAAGCGCGCGACCTCCTCAGCTCGCATTTCGGTGCATATGGATGGCCAGGCCAATCTTTCGACTACGTGATAGTTGGTGGAGGGACTGCTGGCCTAGCCATGGCTCGCCGGCTTTCTCAAGATGGAACAAACTCTGTTGCTGTAATCGAGGCGGGCCAGTTCTACGAGATCGACGCTGGAAACGCCACTGAAGTGCCCATGTATTTGTTCAATTACTTTTTCGACAATGGACAAGTGAAGAATCCACTGTTTGATTGGTACCAATACACTGTTCCACAACCTGTAAGTATATCTTAGCGAAGCTTGTTTGGTTGGGTAGTACTGACATAAACCAGGGTCTAGCTCAACGCGCAATGTTTTACATGCAAGGGAAGACTCTTGGTGGCAGTACCGCTCGAGGTGCTATGTTGTACCACCGGTAAGAAAACCAAGCTCACCCAAGTACGACTAGGTACTAATGCAATCACCAGAGGGTCCAGAGGCGCGTACCAAAAATGGGCAGATCAAGTCGGTGACGATTCTTACACCTGGGACAAATGGCTCCCCTACTTCCAAAAAGGAGTGGAATTTTCCGGGCCCTCCACGAACCCCAGACCTGACAACGCAACGGCTCTGAACGACGTATCGGCATTCTCTACCACCGGTGGCCCGCTGCAAGTTGCATATCCCTTCTTGACCAATGCCATCTCTTCCTGGGTAGATAAGGCACTTGAGAAACTAGGATTCCCTCAAGCACAAGGATTTTCGAATGGAAATCTTCTCGGAAGGTCGTACATCACGCATACGATAAACCCGCACACGCGCCGACGAGAAACATCCTCAACATCGTACCTGAGAGAGGCCCTTTTAGAAAGCAACAACCTGAACCTATTCACCCGCACCTTAGTCAAGAAAGTCCTCTTCGACGACACCAAAAAAGCCAACGGTGTAATCCTAAACACCGACGGCTTCGAATGGCGCATCGGCGCCAAAAAAGAAGTAATCCTCTCCGCCGGCGTCTTTCGCTCTCCACAACTCCTCATGGTCTCTGGCATCGGTCCCAAAGAAACGTTAGAATCGCTAAACATCCCCGTTCTATCCGATCGTCCTGGCGTTGGTCAAAACCTCCAAGATACCATCATCTTAGGTCCCACAAATCCAGTGAAGGTCGAAAGTCATAGTCAGCTGCTAGGAAGCCGGGAAACGCTTCCACGCGCTATTTATGAGTATAATAATTTTAGGAGCGGGCTTCTTACGAATCCCGGTCAGGATTACTTCGCGTTTGAGAAGCATCAACCCGGTATGTTGAGCGAGTCGACGGCTGCGGATATCGATCGCGAGTTTCCGGATGATTGGCCTACGTTCTCATATATCGCGCTCGACGACACATTCGTCCCGCAGTACAACGGGAAGAACTATTTCAGCATGTCGGCTGCGCTGATGACACCGTTTAGTCGAGGAACAGTGACCATTACCAATAACGACACCGCGCAGAACCCAATCGTTGATCCACGATGGCTTGACGATAAGCGGGATAAGGAGATGGCTGTAGCGGCGTTCCGACGTTGCAGACAGATAATCGAGACGGAGACAATGCAGCAGGTTATTGATGGGGAGGAGTTGCTCCCTGGAGTGAAATACCAAACTGATGAGGAGATCTTGAATTATATTGCCGAGACCTCGGATGCTTATTATGCGGGTGTTGGTACCTGCGCGATGGGTAAGAGAGATGATCCTTTGGCTGTTGTGGATCCCAAGGCCAGGGTCTTGGGTGTGGATGGTTTGAGGGTTGTGGATGCTTCGGCGTTCCCGTTTAGTATTGATGGGCAGCCTATGGGCACGGTTTATGGGCTGGCTGAGAAGATCGCTGCTGATATCCTGGCAGGGAATTAGCGGGATTTGGTGAGTGAACCGGAAGAAGGGATTGGAGTGTGAGAAGAGAACTTTGCATTCGTTAAAAACCCCCGTGTTGTTGGTATGGATATAGAATCATCTAGTTGTAGCTCCTAGCTTAGACCGAATAGAATTAAGATAAAAGAACCTAACGCCGCTCCATTTATAGATGATTGTTTTTCTAGGACATGCACCGCAGGAGAATCGTACAAATATCCCTCATTGCCGTTCAACCCCGGCCATTGGCTGCCCTCCTTTAGTGATAATAAGCCTTGAGAACCAGTCTTTGATCATTGAGTACAGTGGCAAAAAATTATGCCTTTGAGGAATGCTTGTAGTTGATTGAATAGGAGATGATTGGATGGGCGCAATTCCTTCTATACTCTATACACATGATATATAAACCTAAACTTCAGTGAGAAGGAGAGTGGCGATACTAGCAAGAAATACTGCTGCGGATTAGCTGAGTCCTCATCACTAGTCAGTATCCTACATACCTCCGCCCAAGGATAGAATAATAAGGCTGGATATTTCCCGTCTAGATTCATCCAACATCGCAATGCATCTACTCTTTGCGCCATCCACAAGAAATCCTACCAGCACACCCCATGTCTCTTTGACTTTACCTGTGGCAGTCACACCGACAGGTTGATTGAGAAACTCCTCTCGGCGACTTGCAATCTCACAGAACGCAGCACCTAGATCAGCATAGCTGAGAGCTGTCTCCTGCTTCTCGGCTGATATGAGTTTGTGTCCTGTTCGTTCTGTGCCTTCCGCATCATGGATGGTAGGCGGATCAACGAAGATATAATTGATCAACTTTGCTTTTGCCGCATTCTCGTAAGTGGTACAGGATCGTTTGATGTCAACGTAATTGTAGTGCAGACAGAATAGTACTGCTTTGTGCACGATCGAGGACACCTGCCCGGCCAGGGGTGGGTTCAAAGAGGCAGAGCGCAGTAGCACTATCGTCGGAATCTTGTAATTACTACCTCGTAGCTCGCGGGTATGCTGGAGGGAGTCGGTGATCGCAGAAGCAGTATCGTATGAGAGCGTCACCCCAGGTTTACTTTCATTTTGCGCGACACACATGAACACAACCTGAGCATCTTTCAGGCAAAAGTCTAGCGCAACGGGATCAATGGAGTTGCCTTCGAAAATCCGGATCTCGATACCGGAAGCGTTTTCGAGTTTGGGAAAGATCTTTAAGAGTTTCTGTTTTGATCGAACGAGGATATTGAGTTTCAGGTCTTTGGGTGCCTCAGAAAGAAGGCAACGCAGGACCGCAGATCCCGTGGAGCCTGTAGCCCCTAGCAGGGCGTAAGTAGACATGTAGAGAAGGCTTGTTTGAACGATGAATTCTTCGTCCCGAAGAAATCAACATTTGAAGAGGCAGGCATTTTCGGGGGCGCTACCGTTCATCGACCGTGTTCTAGTGACGGCCGATAGATTGATGCTGCATGATGATGGTATTGTCTCTGAGATTCCAAATCCCTTGAAGCCACATACCCGAGCTAGAGCGGAGTGCGAGGACTGCATATATGATATGCATGTCGGCAACCCAATCTAGCCGGTGATTGGATGAGCGGGCGGCCGAACTTAGGTCGTTGTAAGCTTGAATGCCGAAGGACGACAAGAAGGAATAATTGCAAAATTGGGCATTGTCATAGTAAGATGATATTTCGACAATCTCGCTCATCCACGGTGACCGTTAGTTCTCTGCAAGGTATAGCGATCGTGTATTGTGTATCCTAATTACCGACCTCTGGAGGTGCGAACTGTCTCAGAACATCATTCCACGGCATTGTTGTTACTGAGACTATAACTCGGTTTTATGTTCAAATTGTGTTTCGATATGGCTTGTAAGAGGATAAAAATTATTGACTCTTTAGTTTGGTGGGTGACCAGGGTAGTGGTCCCGAGACAGCTCAGCTGGGAGTCAGAGTGGTTGTATATAGAGGCGTCAATAGCGCAGAGAAAAGACAATAGAAAAGGGCAAGAAAGACGTTCAGTTAGGATGGATGGGTTTTCGTGACAATCTACTTGGGAGTTAGGTAGATGGTAGAGCATCGCGAAGTAGATGGAGGCTTTGAGTCATGACGTCATTTACTTAAGCCGAAGTCCTCCCGTCGGCTGGGATCACACATCGTGTGAATTTCAAGGGCTTCACTTCATCACACTACCAACGTCCAGCATCAGACATCAGATCATCAAGAGCGAGGCCATCATCTATACCTGCATTGACTTCTATATTTGTAACTTTTCTCTATACATAACAACACTAATCTCGTATTCCGGAATCATCATCATCACCACCCCCCTCCCGTCCATATCTGATTTCGGTGTCCATACATATTGAGATAACTACTTCAAGGTAATGCTGCAGCGGCGATCTCTAGGTACCCCGGCTATGAAGCTATCCACAACCGCCATGCTCTCCGAAGTAGCTGACGGTGCTAATTTAGCACCCCGGCATTCTCTAAAAAACAGAGCTACAGCAATACGCATTTCAATTCGTCCCAGATGAATGCCCAGACATTGACGGGCACCTTGACCGAATGGGTTGAAAGCCATCTTTGCCTGCTCGGAAAGGCGAGATCCAGGCAGCCACCGGGTGTGATCGAACCTAGTCCCAGTTAGTTGGAATTTGTTTATGTTGGGGTACGCAGCTGAAGACTTACGAATCTGCATTTTCCCACGTTGAAGGATCCCTCTGGAGGCTCCAGTTCTGTGTCACGACAATGGCTTCTTGTGGAATGTAATACCCTCCAAGCGTTGTTCCACCAGGGGGTACACTTCGCGGCATGGATCCCGGTGCAGCGCCATAGAGTCTCAAGCTTTCATCGATTACCGCATTCAGAATTGGCAGACTCTCGCAAATTGTATCGGTTACCTCTCCCTCAATGGTAGCAACCTCGTCTTCCAACTGCTTCCGCAGTTCTGGGCGATTAAGTACGCACCAAAGAAGGAATGTGAGAGAGATCGCCGTCGGATCAGACCCAGCAAGCAGTAAAGCGCCAGCGTCTGTAATAATGTCGACATCCGTGAGCGTACCAGCGTCGTTTTCCACTTTGCCTTCTGCAAGGGCCTTCAGGAATAGTTTGTTGTCACCTTCACCTGTGTTCTTTTCTGATCGCGCGTTGGCAACCACGCCATCTCCTGCCGCAAACATTTTTTCTTGAGAATAGAAAACGTCATGTAGCCTAGGGACGACTTGGGCTACAGCTCGGCCGATATAGAATAAGGGAGGGACGAAATGTTTCAGCAAATGGGCCGTGTCCCCCATTCTTCGTTCAAGCATAAGAACGAAAGGGTCCTTTACGCCTTTCTCGACTGTACCAAACCCACCGCCAAACGTGAGCCTGCACACGATTTCATTGGCCATCAGCGTCCACCAGCCCATGACTTCAGCCTCGCCATTATTTGCGTCCTGGTGGATCCTATGTACAGTCTTTTTGATGATATCGCGAATCGTAGGTTCCCATTCTTTTCTCAGGCTAACCAGAGTAAAGCCTTTGGCGTAGAGTTTCCGGCGCGCACTATGTAACTTGGAATCTCTGAAGTTGAAGATGTTGTCCACTGGGCCCGGAGAAAGCAACTTATAGAAAGGAGCTTTTACGAAGCCAGAGCCCATTCGATGGATTTGCCTTGCGGCGGTCGGGTCGGCCACATCGATTTCTAGTGGAGCGATACGAACGATTGGCCCGTACTTTTGATGAAGTGAATGGACATAATGGATGCGGTTACTAGCGAATACAGCCCAAGTAAGACGAAGGCCTGTAAAGCGAGCATACCAAGGCCCCGGAATCTTGTTGAGGGGACTATAATACGCAATTCGAATCGTCTAAAGTCACTTGTCAGCATCACAAACACGACACTGGTGTACACCCTTACCACTACTAGTTTAACGGCAATAAAAGAGATGGCCACAAGAGCGAGAACAAAGGGGAGGGGAGCCCCAGCAGTGGCATCCAATATCCATTGGTAGATGCTGTTTGCCATGGTATTTGAAATGCTTATCTGTGGAAAAATGGAACAATGGAGGAGAGGAGCGATTCATAGCCAAGTAGCATATCGGGTGGCGTATTATTGCATTTGACTACTGCCCTCGCAGAGCGGAGGACCCTGCACCTTTCTACCTGGCATCGGGAAGCGCTGTGAGATGACCTCGGGATTCATGACTAAGCCAACCTCCTCCGAGACTCTCACGGGACGTCTGGCTCCGTCGTAACAGGAGTGAAACCGAGCTGGTGAAACCGAGCTGGCCGTACCCAGACATTTCCAGCGACCACAGCCTTGTCTGCCTTTCTCAAAGGATCCCGGCCTTTGGTCACGTGCTGGGCACACCTTCACGCGGCATGCCTCCTATTGGGGACCTGAAATGAGGTTTCTAGTCCACTGACCTCCGATTTCAGCTGTGCCTCTCGACATGGCGGAAAGCGAGGTTGCTTGATTGAGCTTCTATGCTCGGACCGACATTAACGGTACTACGGGGTCCTTCACATGATTTCCGTATTGCTCGCTCGACTTGAACCTAATTCTTCTTTATATCTATCTATTTCCAGTCCAGCATCAGGTTCACCTCTACATCAATTCACTCTTTCCATTGTTGAGATCGTCAAGTTCTTTCAATGATATAACAACTCTACTCGTCTAATCGGACCCTATTCCCCAAAATGGCCCACAGCACGCGCATATTTCTCTTCGGAGATCAGACTTATGATTTCGTGCCAAAGCTACGAGAGCTCCTAGCAGTCAGGAACAATCCAATCTTGACTGCTTTTTTCGAACAAGCTCATTATGTTGTGCGAGCTCAGATGATCCAGACCCTGGAGCCACAAGAACACAAGGCAGCTCGAACAGCAGACCTTTCACATATGCTCCAGAAGTATGTGGATGGAAAGTTGAACCCTGCCTTTCAAACTGCCCTTTCCTGTATCTGCCAGCTCGGTCACTTCATGAGGTACGTCTACTATACTTCCCTCACATAAAACCCCTTCCTAAGGTCACGATAGGGAATTCGAAGACATCGGCAAGCCATATCCACGAGCAGATAACAGCTATGTACTTGGTCTCTGTACTGGTTCACTTGCCGCTGCGGCCGTGAGCTCAAGTAACTCTCTCTCAGAGTTGCTTCCCATCGCTGTGCAGACTGTTCTCATCGCGTTTCGTCTTGGGCTTTGCGCTCTTGATATACGTGATCGTTTGGAAACATCGGCTCAAGACCGTGCTCAAGCATGGTCTGTCGTTGTTTCCGATCTCGAGCCACAGGCCGCTTCTACGTCCATTAAAGACTTTTGCAAGGCCAATGTACGTTCCCGACATCATACTTCTTTTCTCGTCTCTAATACCACAATTATAGGTTTTGTCAAAAACTAAGCAGCCTTGGATCACTGCCACTTCTGCGAAGTCAACAACCATCAGTGGCAGTCCCCGCGTTCTTGCGAAACTACTTAAGACTCCTTCGCTCGCCAAGCTGAAGTATCGAGAGATTCCTATCTATGTTCCTGCCCACAATTCTCAACTATTCACATCTCAGAATATCAAATCGATTCTTGAGACAACACCAGACGCGACCTGGTCTGGATATCCAGTAAAGATTCCTTTCCTTTCTAGCGTGACTGGAAAGTTGGCTTGGTCTAGGAATTACAGAACGCTTGTGGAGCTGGCTCTCACTCAATGTCTTCTGGAACCTATCGCATGGGACAAGGTAGAGGCCGAATTGCCACGCCTTCTCAAGTCCTTTGGAGTAGACAGCATTTTGCTGACGCCGGTCACCACATCTGCTCACAAGGCCTTGGCTTCTGCTTTAAGCTCAGACGGCATTTCATGTGAAATCGAGAAAGCTGCTGGAAGTTCGGAGAAGTTCTCACATCGACCAGGTTCAGGAAAGGGCAAGCTTGCGATCGTTTCCATGTCTGGAAGATTTCCTGAGTCTCAGAGCACCGATGCTTTCTGGGACGTTCTTTACAAAGGCCTTGATGTCTGCAAGGAAGTCCCTAAACGACGGTGGGATACTGCAACTCATGTGGATCCAAGTGGCAAGGCACGCAATAAAGGTGCCACGAGATGGGGGTGCTGGTTGGACTTCACAGCCGAATTTGATCCCCGCTTCTTTAGCATTTCACCAAAAGAAGCGCCCCAGATGGATCCCGCGCAACGCATGGCGTTAATGTCTACTTATGAAGCAATGGAGCGCGCTGGAATTGTACCCGACACCACTCCTTCAACACAGCGTAATCGTATTGGCGTCTTCCATGGCGTTACGAGCAATGACTGGATGGAGACCAATACCGCTCAAAATATTGATACATATTTTATCACTGGCGGAAACCGTGGGTTTATTCCTGGAAGGATCAACTTCTGTTTTGAATTCTCGGGACCCAGCTATACCAACGACACGGCATGCTCATCCAGTTTGGCAGCTATCCATCTTGCTTGCAACTCCCTATGGCGAGGAGACTGCGACACAGCCGTGGCGGGGGGTACCAACATGATATTCACCCCAGATGGTCATACCGGTCTGGATAAAGGCTTCTTTTTGTCTCGAACTGGCAATTGCAAACCTTTCGATGATAAAGCAGACGGCTATTGCCGTGCCGAGGGAGTAGGAACCGTGTTCATCAAACGATTAGAAGATGCATTGGCCGATAATGATCCAATTTTGGGAGTTATCCTAGATACAAAGACGAACCATTCCGCCATGTCTGATTCTATGACTAGACCGCATGCTGGCGCTCAAATTGACAACATGTCAGCCGTCTTGAGTACTGCTGGCATCCACCCCAACGAGCTGAGCTACATCGAAATGCACGGAACCGGAACTCAGGTTGGTGATGCTGTCGAAATGGAGTCTGTGTTGAGTGTGTTTGCTCCCACGGAGAAATCTAGAGGGAAAGATCAACCTTTGCATGTCGGCTCAGCCAAGGCAAATGTCGGTCATGGTGAAGGTGTTTCTGGAGTTACCAGTTTGGTTAAGGTTCTGTTGATGATGCAGAATAATACCATCGTCCCACATTGTGGAATTAAACCCGGGAGCAAGATCAACCACAACTACCCAGACCTAGGGGCGCGCAATGTTCATATTGCCTTTCAACCAAAACCTTGGCCTCGAACAGCGAAGCCACGTCGAGTCCTTATCAACAACTTCAGCGCTGCTGGTGGAAACACTGCATTGCTTGTTGAGGATGCACCTGAACGAACCATTTCAACGGAGGTAGATCCCAGAACAAGCCACATCCTCACACTTTCTGGGCACGTGGGCAAGTCGTTGAAATCAAATCTTGAGCTACTTTTGGCTCACCTTCAAAAGCACCCTGATGCCTCTCTTTCCCAACTCTCATACACCACCACAGCACGCCGATGGCATCATCTTCATCGCGTTAGCGTTGCTGGGTCATCGATTAATGAGATAAAGGGTAAATTGGAGATAGCCATCAAGAACGGTGACGGAATCAACAGGCCGAAAGCCAAGCCCAATGTTGTTTTCGCATTCACCGGACAGGGCTCGCAGTACATTGGGATGGGCAAACAGCTCTACGATGCTTACCCTAAGTATCGAGCTGACCTGCAGCGATTTGATCAATTGGCTCAAATTCAAGGATTCCCAAGCTTCATTGACGTCTACACTGCTTCAAATGGTAGCATTGAGGAGCAGTTACCTGTTGTTGCCCAATTGGCTACCACATGCTTGGAGATGGCCTTGGCTAACCTTCTTCGGTCATTTGGAGTTAAGCCGAGCGCAGCTGTTGGCCACAGTCTTGGAGAATATGCTGCCTTGTATGCTGCTGGAGTTATCTCAGCCTCTGATACAATCTATCTAGTAGGAAAGAGGGCCGAGCTTCTCCAAGAACGGTGTCAACGCGGAACTCATGCAATGCTAGCCACAAGGGCTAGTCCATCGACGCTAAAGGAACTTCTAGCCTCTTCGCATTGTGAAGTTGCTTGCGTTAACGGTCCAAATGACACTGTACTAAGCGGATCGATTGAGGAGATTACTGAGGCACAGGGTATCATTTCTGCGAAGGGCATCAAAGGCACTCTTCTCAAACTTCCATTTGCATTCCACTCCGCACAAGTGCAGCCAATATTGGGAGATTTTGAAAGTTTGGCTAGTGGCGCGTCGTTTGAGAAGCCACAGATCCCAGTCCTTTCTCCTCTGAAAGGAAATGCCATCGAAGACGCGGATATTTTATCCCCATCATATCTCGCAAAACATTGCCGAGAGCCAGTAGATATGGTCAAGGCGTTGGAATATGCAAAGAACAACAAAATCATCAACGACAGGACTATCATTATCGAAGTTGGACCCAAACCGCTCTTGTGTGGCATGGTAAAGATGACTCTCGGTACTCAAATGACAGCTTTGCCGACTTTGGCGCAGAATGTAGACGTTTGGCCGAATCTGCAAAAGATATTCTCTACTATGTATACTGGAGGCTTGGATATCAACTGGGTGGCTTACCATGCTCCATTCGAATCAGCTAAGACGGTGATTGATCTTCCCAGTTATGGATGGGACTTGAAAGAGTACTTTATTCCGTACGAAGGGGATTGGTGTCTACATCGTCACAAGCAGGAGTGCAATTGTGCGAATCCGGGCAATGAAATTTCAACTTCCGAGTACAAACTCCCTACCGAGTCTACTATCAAGCGGGCTTCGAAGCTTGATGCAACAAAGGAAGCCTATCCCGAGATCAATACCACGACTACGGTGCATAGAGTTATAGAAGAGAAGACAGAACCACTAGGCGCTACATTCATCGTTGAAACAGACATATCTCGCAAAGACGTCAATGGAATTGCACAAGGCCACACCGTCGATGATATTCCTCTTGCTACCCCCTCTTTCTATGCAGATATTGCCCTCCAAGTTGGCAAATACTCCATGGATAGGATCCGAGCCGGTCATGCTGGAGCTATTGACGGCTTGGTTGATGTGTCTGACCTCGTCGTGGACAAGGCGCTGATTCCTCACGGACAGGCTCCTCAACTTTTGCGAACCACTTTGACGATGAAGTGGCCTCCCAAGGCGGCTGCAACAACAAGGAGTGCTAAGATCAAATTTGCTACCTACTTCGTAAGCCAACTCTTCTTGCTTTCTTTCTAAACCTTTACAGCTAATTTTGAATAGGCCGATGGCAAACTCGATACTGAACACGCTTCATGTACCGTTCGCTTTACAACCGATGCTCAACTCAAGTCACTCCAAAAGAAGGTACCAGAGTACAAAGCAGAGATTCGCCGGTTGCGCGAAGGCATTATGAAGGGTGACTATGTCAAGTACAATCGCAAGAGCGGATATAAGCTCATGAGCAACATGGCCCATTTCCACCCGGACTACAAGCTACTGGACAACCTCATTCTTAACGAGAGCGAGAACGAAGCTACCAGTATGATGGACTTTTCCGTGGCCAAAGCCGATGGCGATTTTGCAGCACATCCAGCCTACGTCGATGCGATTACCCAAGTAGGAGGTTTCGCTATGAATGCCAACGACAATACCGACATTGACAAGGAGGTATATGTGAACCATGGCTGGGACTCCTTCCAAGTCTATCAGCCCCTCGTAAAGAACAAAACCTACGAGGTTTACTCCAAGATGAAGAAAGACAAGAGTGGTGATATGGTTCACGGAGATACCATAGTCTTGCATGGCGATGAAGTCGTGGCTTTCTTTAGGGGACTTTCGCTTCGGTCTGTTCCAAGAAGAGCCCTTCGTGCTGTTCTACAGTCAGCTCTCGATAAAGGTATCCGTCAACGAGGTGGAAAGCCAGCCACTGGCCAGAAGGCTAAACCCACTCCTACCTCGAAGCCAGCGGTAGCCTCATCACAGCCTACAAAGGCTCCTACTCTAACACCTGCAGTGCCTGTGCAGAAAGCAACGGTTAAAGCACCAGTCAAGGCGCCTAAAGCCAAGAGTGCAAACGACGAAAAGATCCAAGAGGCTTTGAGGGTCATTTCTGAAGAGAGTGGTGTTGCTCTTGAGGAGCTTACCGACGACAGCAACTTCGCTGACATGGGAATTGATTCCTTGAATTCGATGGTCATTGGAAGCAGACTTAGAGAAGATTTGGGTCTAGATCTAAGCCCTGACTTTTCTCTTTTCGTTGACTGCGCCACTGTTCGGGCATTGAAGGACTACCTAGGTGGCTCGTCCGACTCTAATGAAGCAGATGAGGATGAAGAGCCCGTTGCTCAAGCGGAGCAAATCGCTATCTTTGAGCCTAAAGTCGAAGAGAGTGGTCCTGTTGTAGAAAGCAAGCCATCGTCTACGACTCCTGCTCGCAAATCCAAGCCAGTAGTCACTTTCGCAGACAATAATTCACTCGCAGCTGCTATCAAGATCATCGCAGAAGAAAGCGGAGTCGCTGAAGAAGATTTGACCGGCGAGACCGTCTTTGCCGACATTGGCATCAACTCATTAAGTTCGATGGTCATTAGTAGTCGATTCCGCGAAGAACTAAACTTGGATCTCGACGCCGCATTCTCGCTTTTCGATGATGTCCCTACCGTTGCCAAGTTAGAGGAATTCCTAAATGGCGGCAGTAGCAGCGCTTCCGAATTATCAGAAGAAACTTCAGATGCTGAAAGTGACAGCAGTCGCTCCAGTGCTGAAGAAGCTCCTCCGCCCTTGAAACTGGAACCATACTGTAGACCCACAACCTCAGTAATTCTACAGGGTCTCCCTCGAGTAGCAAAAAAGACTCTCTTCATGCTCCCCGACGGAGGTGGTTCCGCTTCTTCCTACGTCACGATTCCCCGTCTCAGATCCGACGTCTCCATCGTCGGGCTCAACTGCCCTTATGCGCGGGACCCAGAAAATATGAACTGCACCCACGTCGCCATGATTGAAAGCTTCTGCAACGAAATTCGTCGCCGACAGCCCAAAGGACCTTATCACTTAGGTGGCTGGTCCTCCGGCGGTGCATTCGCCTACGTAACCGCGGAAGCGCTCGTCAATCAAGGCGAAGAAGTACACTCATTAATCATCATCGACGCGCCCGTCCCACAAGTCATGGAAAAGCTCCCAGTAGCCTTCTACGAACACTGCAACAAAGTCGGCCTATTCGCCAACCAGCCCGGAGGCAGCAACGATGGATCCTCAGAGCCACCATCCTATCTGATCCCGCATTTCGTCGCCGTTGTAGACGTAATGCTGGATTACAAGGTTGCGCCTCTAAATACCAAGCGTATGCCCAGAGTGGGTATTGTGTGGGCGGCCGATACCGTTATGCAGGAGAAAGATGCCCCGAAGATGAAGGGCATGCATTTTATGGTGCAGAAGAGGAAGGACTTTGGACCGGATGGTTGGGATACTGTTATCCCTGGGGGCGAATTCGATATCGTGAAGGCGGATGGCGCAAATCATTTTACGTTGATGGTGAGTTCTTTTGGTCCTTTTCTCTTTGCATGACATGTGCTAATTCGAGACAGCAAAAATCTCATGTGCATCTTGTTAGTGATTTGATTGATAGGGTGATGTCTTAAGGACATGTGAGGATAAAAAGCGGAAATAGGAAATAGGAAATTTGGGTTTTGGACTGGTTCTTTTTCTTTGTTTAGAATATAGAGTTTCTGATTTGTTTGTTTTAAAGTTGTTTTTCGTTATTGTGTCTGCTTGGATTTATTTGCTTTGTTGCATTTTTTAGTTTGATTTAAGTATAATGGAGTTAGTTGTAGGTTCTCAACTCTTTCTTACTCAAACATCACAGCCTCAACTAAACCCAAAAATGGACCATCGCAACACGAAGCCAAAACCGGCATCATAAACGATCTTCCCTAGACCCCACATGCCAATACGAGGTACTGACATCATAGTATTGATCTACGTCCCCTTATAGCATGCTATTAAAAGAAAACTTCTAAACATGATCTTCCAATGAAATATTTTCCGTAGATATCCGCTCTCCTCGCTTTGAATTCCTCCTTCATCCATTTGTTAAATCCGCTAAGGAATACAGATTTTCATAGAACTAGGATTTTTGAATAGTCCCTCGGGTTGAGTCTGAAGGTTCTAAAGACCCGATGGGTTAATACTATGAAAGCCATGGTAAAATTTATATGGATATATTCGTTAAGGACGTATCTAATCATTTAAGATATACATGTAGAAGCCTCATAGCCCGTCCTCATAAAAAAGAAGAACAAAAACCCCATATCCCCATCCTACAAACGCCCCACCAAACATCTAAAAATATATACACACATACACACCTCAGCCCCAACCCACACCCGTTTCCTCCTCTATACTCCATAGTCCCGAATTCAACCCTGCTCCCCCGCCCCTCCCGTCGTATCGGGAACGGATTGTCGGGACTGAAGCTGCTCTCCACCTGTCCGATACCCGAAAGGCACAAACGGCGTATTGGTGAAAAACTGCTCCATAACCTTACTCTGATAACTATAATCATCAACGCACATGCCACCGCCCGTCTTTCCGATATGACTACAATGGACATCGGGTCGGAACTTCACCATGATCTCATGCAGACTCCTACACATGAGGGTATCCATGCCCAATTCCCAGTTCTGGCCTACACGGATGTCGTGAAGTAGGAAATGCTTGCACTCATCGTTGGACTCGTACTGAGTATTTGTGCCATTGCAGTACAAAGAATGAGCACCACAAATGGACTCTGCAAGTCGATTCGCAACGTATTCCTGGGCGACGGTGTCTGAGGTCGTGTTTATGAGGGGTTTGGTCGCTTGTGTTAGGGTTTGGATTAAGTATCCGAACCATCGGAATGTCACGTCGTATTGGGAGATTTGGCCTTCGCTATTCCAGGTTAACCAAGTGTCGATGGTGACGGGGGCGATGAGATTGAAGTTTGAGAAGTTGAATTGCACGCGGGTGGTTGAGGAGGCGATGTTCTGGTTTGCGGCGAATTGGATCACTTCGTAGGAGATTGGTTGACCGATTATGCTGAGGCCTTCGGTGGGGATGAAGAGGCCGAAGATGTATTCTGTGTTTAGTTCCCGGCCTGTGAAGTCGCGGGTGGCGTCTACGCGGCCTTGGACCTGGGCAGGGGCAGGGGGGTTAGTTAATGTAGGATTGGGATATGGACATCGGAGAGAACTCACATCTTCGCTAAAGATGGTTGAGTTTATGGATTCCGCTTGCTTGACGTTCTCTGGGTACATGAACTCTTTCCAAAATCTATCTTGGAGATTCCATAGTTCGTCGAAGGTATACTCTGGTGTAGACGATGAGTTATCCTGGCGTCGGTAGTATCCTAGCATTATGAGTTAGGGGTGGGTTATTGGAATTTCGGTTGTGCGACACACCCTTAGAGTTGAGTGGGTTGGCAAAAGCACTGCCATATAGACAGAGAGCGAGTAAGAACTGAAACACCTGGGGTAGCTGCATCATCGAAGTCCGAGGAAGAGACTCAAAATATGGATGAAGAATGGAAGTGTGATGAAAAAGAAGGAAAGAAACTTGGTAAATCGGACAGATTTATGAGAAGGAGAAAGATGGCTTCCTCAACAAGGCATCAATATACACCATGAGATTAAACCCGCGTGATTCACCCTTGCAAGGAGCAATGCAGGAAACAATAGTTTTGGTTTCATGCTAAAAGCTTGAGGTGTGCAACCTTTTTAAAGGCATTTTCGAAATGCAGGTACCGGATCCCGGAGGCTGCTGAGGTGAGAATCCCTCCGCTCGGATAAGGCTTGCCAGGGTAGTTGTTGTATGAAACGTGGGACATGCAAATATAATTAGCTCGACTCGACAAAGTACGAATACCAGAGGCAAATCGATGGTGGAGAAAGAGGGGAATGGTTGGGCAAATAGAACCGGCTTATGTAATATGCGAGACACGTAGACCGCTAAACGAACACGCCTGCATCGCTTCAAGCAAGCCTGACAGAAAACGGGGGACGAAAGAGGCATAGTGAATGTAGTCACGTGATTCACTCAGCCACCAACCTCGATACTCGCATTTTGTATCCCTCCGCGGTACCAGCACTACCGCAGATACATAGGCATTTGCCGAGCACCTCGCTCGTCCCGATGTCAAATTGTCACGACCACCTGTCACCTCCCACTGCTCTCCGGGCTCAGCCCTGCATACTACATATGCTGCTGCAGAGCATCCCCGGCCAATCTTGGGAATCACCCAGTTGATTCACGCCCTCTTGCATAAAGGGGGCTTGCGACGAAAAAGGAAATGGAGCGATCATGTTCGTAAACCAGTATTCCCAGGGCACCCTCTCGCAAACCTAGCCAATAGGTGCTTGGCAACCATAGACACCTGCCCTCTGTGTCAATATGAAGGACCACACTGTGCATCCCGGTTTTACACACAAGACCTGGAGTCTTTTGGGGTCGCGCCCGGTCGCGGGGTGAGCAAGATGGAACAAGGCAATGAGGCAAAGAGCCACCAGACCATCAGACACGAGAGAGATGACCTCAGAGTGGCAATCTTCTCGTCTGGTCCTGTCTTGTGTTTGTCGGAGTTGGAGATGGTGTCGGTGTCGGCATGCCCGTCAAAGAAGTTTGTGTTTGTGCTCGTGCTCGTGCTCCTACGAGCGCGTGGGATGTCGCGGAGACGCCATTCGAGTTGGTGTTTTGTGCGACGCGAGAAATTCAAAATGGAAAATGGTCTCTGGCGGCTTTGTCTTGACTTTGGCGTCTTTTATACATATTAACCACGTTCCAGGAACGAGTGCATCTTCGCATTGGGGTTAATTGTCGAGTCGTATTCGGAGGAGAGAAGCAAGGGATAGAATACAGATCCGGCGTTTGGTACGGCGATGGCTAGCAAAGTCCGGTAGCGACGTAACACCTCCGAGCCTTTTTCAACGACATTCTTTGATTCTCGTGATGGAAAGTACGTGTATACGTTCGCGATGAATTTTTATATCATAGACGGATTGGAGAACTTCAATACCCAAAAATTTCATCATTCATGACGACCTCGCACTTCGGCCTTTCAAAGAAAGCGAAGTCCTATGTATGTACATACATCCATCCAAAAGTCAGACATTCACCAACCTTAGACCTCCTCTTTATGTGAGCCAAGGGTCATTACCGGTCTATGACTCAACACTTGTGTTGCATCAGGCATCTACATTCATACCATGGAACCTAAAATCTAAACTCAATCTAACGTCACTAGATCCTTCAGGATTATACGAGCGCCACAAGTGCAACGTGTATAGATGAAAATTACGATTAGCGTAACACATCTAAGCCTAATTCAGGACCCTCAGATCCTGCAGGCGCATACGAGGAAACACTATTGCTTCTTAGTAGAGATAGATAAAATACACCACGTTCATGTACAAACTATGTACGAATCTCGCTCGGATAGTTTGGAAGCCCCGACCCTCAAATAATTACATAGAAATAATCAAAACATGAGAAAAAGCATATAAGTATACCTTCCCCCCAAGTCAAAGCAAAGCACTCATCGCCTCATCCAATTCCCCAACTATCAGTCAAAATGTCCTCCCAAAACCTCATTGTCGTCCTCGGTATAACCGGCAACCAAGGCTCCTCTGTCGCAACCACCTTCCTGTCTCTCCCCGACTGGAGGATCCGTGGCATAACGCGAGACCCAAGCAAGCCCTCCAGTCAAGCCTGGGCCTCCAAAGGTGTCGAGCTCGTGAGCGCAGACATCGATGACACTGCATCCCTCACTACCGCCTTCACCGGCGCAACAGCCATCTTCGCGGTAACAGATTTCTTCCAGCATCTCAGAAACCCAGCGAATCATGCCCTAGCAAAAGAGCAAGGAAAGCTAGTCAACGAGATATGCTATGAGCGAGAACTGCAGCAGGGAAAGAACATCATTAATGCAGCAGCCCAAACAGTTGGCTTAGAACGGTTCATCCTGAGTTCAACCAGCAACACTCGAAAATGGAGTAAAGGAAAAATTCTCCATAACTTCCATTTCGATTCCAAGGCACAGGCAGTAGAGTACCTAGGAGAAAGTTACCCAGACTTAAAGAAGAAAACGAGTGTCGTGCAGGCGGCGAGTTACATGGAAAACTTCCAGATCATGGCCGTGAAGGTATGTTTTCGTGGTCGTTGAATGTATGTGGAAAACGATTGCTGATATTATCGTAGCAAGATGATGGTACTTATGCTCTTCGGAGTACCACGAGTCCCGATACGAGGGTGCCGTTCATTGCTCCCAGGGCAGATATGGGTGAGTTTTCCTTCACCTTTTTTTGATTGGACATTTCTCACTATAGATACAGGTACATTAGTGAAGGTTTTGGTTGAGATAGCCCCCGGAGTGAATTTGGCTGGTCAGTCGGACGAAATGACTTGGGCAGAGTTATGCCAGCTCCTGACCAAGCTTTCTGGCGTCCTATTTAATTACCAACGTCTCTCGAGAGAAGAATTTGAGAATAACACTCCAGTGCTTGGAATCGAGATCGCGGACATGTTCCAGTATATTGAGGAGTTTGGATACTATGGCGGCGATCCCAGCATTACTTATCCCAGCCAGGTGAGTGATTAAATCCCTCAGGTTCAAAAAATACGTTGCTAAAACTCGGGCTTTTTCAGTTGGGAGTCGAGATACCTAGGACGTCCTACGAAGACTTCTTGAAAGAAAAACTCCCATCGTTCTTGGAGTCTGCGTAGAAGTCGCATTGGGAAAGGCGTGATACTCGGTCACTACGAAGGTAGACAATCCGTATATTCACAGGGGAGAATTGATATTCATAAGGCAACCTTACAAGAATGAATAATTTCGATCCAGAACATGAAATCCAATAAATCAGTTCCCTACGCCATCAACCCAAAAATCCTAATATACAAGAAAGGTTAGAGCCTAGGACAATTACAAAGTGTGATCGATTAAATGGAGTTACCAATTTCAACCCATTATTGTCCACTTCCCTCGCCATTCACCCGTTGCTCGTCGTCATCATCCCCTTTGTCGTTTTGATTCCCGTTCCTCTTGCTGTTCCGCAAATTTCGCATATAATCAGAATACTGCGGTTCGATCGGACAGCCGTTTTCGTCAATAACACGCGCTTCTTGTCCCTCCCGTATCGCTTTTTGATGTCGTTGTTTCGTTCTCTTGCTAACTTCGTGTGGTCCGTTTTTATACTTTTTTGGCATGAGAGAGCAATTGCAAAACACCCGCTGTCTCCTGGTGATGCGTCTCGGTGTGCTTCTCGGGGTGCCTCGTGATCCGTTGATATGTTCCATAACGCGTGTCATTTGATAGGATTCGAAAGATTAGACTGAGCGCGCCGCCGCCTAAGTGCGATTAAGAAGTCAAGGTATACAGAAGAAGCATGGTCAGGGTTCCTCCTATTTATGCATCCAATAAAATGTCGTCGAACCTTTTGGTAGTGATCACGCCAACCACATGTGCCCAGTTCCATGGAAGGATTGGAATGGAACTTCCAAAAATATCGTCAGCATTTGAATTGCTGTCATGAAGAGGTCCACAACCATGGAACTGAAAATGCTAACCGAACAAGCCACGTCACGTCTCAAACCAAATATTGGGGTTTTCAGTTCGCAGGACTAGATCATTAGAGTTTAGAATTGAATCAATGAGATAGAAACATGGTGATTTCGCGTTATCTCCCGTGGGACATTTTCACTGCACTGAGTACTGAATGAATGTCTTCGTCATGAAATACCAACAAATGGTATGGATCCTGTTTGAATATATGGATTGATGATGAAATAGAACGTGCTCAATTGGAAGGAGGGTGGCCCAGATTTGGTTGTAGAATCCATTGTTTCCACACGTTGTCCACAGTTTTGCAAGTGCTCGGGGGGGGGGG
>AJFL01001397.1:0-15545 GCA_000467735.1 Rhytidhysteron rufulum CBS 306.38
AGGCAGAAAGTATACCAGTAATTTGGTACCGAGTACTAGCTTAAGGGGGTCTATCATTTCGCCGCTGACTACAGTATTAGTAATCGACACACCAGTAGAGCCAAGAAGACCTCCATCTTAACTTTCCCTATACACGTTTCGCCAAGCGGTGCGCTAAAGATCTTATTAGTACCTAGGCCATATCGTTCACATCCTCCAACTTATGATCACGACCATATTAGAACTATCTTCTATCGCCTGTCCCATCCGAGTCAATTCAGACCCGGCGTCGGAACTCAACCACGAAACTGTTTTCAACAGTCGCGGATGCGATGAAATTCCCCGGAACATGGAAGCTGCTGCACAAGCGTTCGGTGAGGTGTCTGGAATATTTCGGTCATCATCCCATCTTGGTGAACGTGGATGCGATTCTCATGATTACCTAAGGCTGCTGCCTAACACCCTAGGGTGATAGGCGGCCATTTCACTCCCACGGTTTAAATCCGTCGTCGTATTAGTTCAAGATCCATCCAAACATGGTAAATTTTACATATCATTGAATGCGGCAAGCTGGTGTTGTAAGTTTTCTAATCTAATACAACTCAGTATCCTAACCATGCTTGGCAGCGTTTTTAATACCTACCTCGGGTCGTTCGCAAATTTGTCCGGTCTCTTGAAACAACCCACTTCCTCAAAATGGAGAGAGAAAATACTGAATCCAATGTCGATCCTGTCAGGTCTAAATTTCGAATCGTGAATATTCCAGATGAGCCTCAAACCGGAGAAGCCTCTCATCAAACTCCATCTTCCAGCGAACATGAAGGCATCGTATGCGATGGTCATTTATGCGTCGGAAAAAATACCTTCATTGTAGGGACAAGGTACAAGTGCTTGACGTGTGACAACATCGACTTCTGCGCGGATTGCTTGCACAATTTCTTCAATGACCATGACGCAAGGCACCCCATGCTCAAGGTCTCTACGCCCCAACCAGTACGAGTCGTTCGGGTTTCTCCCGACCAGGCGGACGTTCTACGTTCTAGTCTGGGATCCCACGATGTCGCGCATCCGATAGAAGTCGAGGACGAGGATGATCGAGCTGGAAGCAGTTCACCGGCAAATGACCGAATCATTCGAACCAATGCTCCTCCAGAGGGCACTGAAAGTATCGCCCAATATAGAATCAATGAGAACGGGAGTGTAAGCTTGCATTACCACTCTGTTGGTGAAGCTCGACAACCAAAGCCGTATGAAGGTATGCTGCATCACAAGGACCATTTACTTGATGCAGTGCTTGGGAGGATGCCGCTATACGACTACTCGATACCCGATAAATTCCTAGCACTTGCTTGGGATGGCCATCCTATCACAAAGGTGATAGATTTAAAGCCTGGAAAATTTAAAGACAAACTGGAAGCCACCATACGAGTAGTAGACCTTTTCGATAACCCTACGTACGAAGCGTTGTCTTATACATGGAAAGAAACAGTCTTCGAACGAGAACATGTCGAGGATTGGAGCTCAGAACAAGACCAAGCTCTTCGAGGAATGCTGGATCTCAAACATCCGGTCTATGTTGGAAATGCCTATGTTCCCATCAACCTGGGTCTGCGCGATGCCATGGTCCGGCTACGTGATCCACATGAAACCAAAACATTTTGGATAGACCAAATTTGCATCAACCAAAGAAGCTTCTCCGAGCGACGTTTCCAGGTATCTTTCATGATGCAAACCTTTAACAAGGCAAGGCATGTAATACTGTGGACAGGAGAACCAGGTAGGGATGGAAAGACCGCATTTGATATTATTCACAAGCTTGCTTTAGCTTCCGACATCTGTTCAGAATATGATTTCTCACCTGAAGAGCTGGTCTCGGATGAAAACCTGGAACTACCGGATCTCGATTCACCACTTTGGAATGCCGTATTTCAATTCTATCGCCGTCCGGTATTCGATCGATTCTGGGTCATTCAAGAAGTAGTCGTTGCCCAAAAGCTAACCGTACGATGCGGCGATGATCATATGTCTTGGGCTACCTTTCAAAAGGCAACCAACTTATTATCCACTAGGGCTTGGATAGAAGCATTACATGGTCAACGGGAGGAGTTGAAAAGTTAGTAATCCACTTGTCTATGCAACCAATCTAACGCATGTTTAGAACTTCCCATCGAGGAGTTTCGATTCCCACAAGTCACCATGATGGCTGGATTTCGAGAGGACTTTCATGCCCTTCGTGAGCTTTCACTAGAACGCTTGATATATGGCACTGTGTCATTTCAAGCTTCAGACTCTCGCGATAGAATTTATGCATTACTAGGGATCCGCTCCGCTCGCTGGTCGTGTCCTCCTGGTTTACAAGATGTATCCATCGATTACGAAAGCCCAGTGGAAGACGTTTTTACCGATGCCACAAGAGTGGTCATGAGTCACGCAAGATCATTTAATATCTGTGGGCTTTGCGATGCTCCCAAAAAGTTCAATTTACCCTCCTGGGTTCCAGATTATTCTGCTCTTGGCTTGGTGGATGGCATGTCTTTGAGCCGACCGGATCCTATAATGCCATACCACGCTTGCGGTGATTCCGAATTCCAACCAAATCATCCTGCGCCGCACCTGAAACACCTACTTTTTGCATCTACCTTTAAAGCAGACAAGGTTACGGCGGTTTCCGACAAAGTATTCCCCTCAATGAACTTGGACGATAATCTCTGGTCCGGTGCTATAGGCGAGCTCCTCTGGGACTGGACCAACCTCGCATCACAGTCCGGTAGTGAATATATCACCGGAGAATTCGCCCCTGACGCCTTTTGGCGTACTTGTATCTTTGACGCCACGTGCCGATATCGCGAAAGCCCAGCACCGTTGACCTACTACTATGCTCTAGCAACGTACATGGCCCACCACTTGTACCAATATATTCTTGGTAGCTCGGAGGAGTCGGATAATATCAAACTATTCGAAGATCGTGGGCCACTCAATGGTATCCTCGCTACAATAGCAAAAGAGGCAGACGAGCATGATAGCCAAGGCGTGGTGGAGCATGGGGATCCAGAAGCGATTCCGCACTTTCAAGTTTGTTGTCGAGAAAAAAGGTTCTTTGTGACGGAGGGGAAGTATTTCGGTATAGGTCCCAAAAATACCCGGGTTGGTGATGAGGTACATATCATCGCTGGTGCCAGTGTTCCGTATGTTCTACGTCGTGTAAGGGTTGACAAGGGCAAGGGAGTGGATAAGGGGAAAGCGGTGGATCGATCCGAGGGAAGCCAAATTCAAGACAATCATGGTGACATGAGATCTTCGCATACGCTTATCGGGGAAAGTTATGTACATGGGTTGATGCAAGGCGAGGTATTGAAGAGAAAGGATTTTGATTGGGAGCAGGTGAGACTGGAATAAGCTATCATGACTTCTGAATTAGCATTCAGACCGTCATGCCAGAAATTCTTTGAGCCAAAATACAACTGCTTCTTTCATTTACGCCAACGAATCTTTCTAAACCGATTCCATGCGGCGTCCTTCTACAACTTCACCAATACCAGCTGTCAAGTCAACTTCCTCGGGCCGCAGAAACCATGAATCCTCCCTATTAGAAATCCTCATCGCCATTCTTCTCTCGTAGCCGAGTGCTCTGCCCACATCCAATCTGATTATAGAAGATAACGGCGATTCTATATGTTTCGTGAACATCTGCCAAGGGGAGTAAATACTCATGAGCGGCCCCAGGACCCCCATGAACCATTATGAGAGGGATTTCAGTGGTGATACCCCCGATGACTTTGAACCAAGTCTCGCATGCTTTCCCGGCATTGGGAACAGCGAAGGGTATTTTACCCTCGGAGGATTTTTGCTCGGATATGTCGGATTCGTCCCGCTTCCAATTTCAGGTGAGAAGTTCAATCCTATGGGAATACACGGCTTATTTGACACCTTGTATCGTGATCAGAATGCTTTAGGGACGATAAATATTAGTGTTGTAGCGCAGCGTTTTAATGTTGGAGAGAGACATGGATCGAAGTTGGCGGCACAGCAACCCCATCAATTGATATACCATAAGATACGTTTTCAGTCTCACTGTGCAACAGTAAGCTTCTAGAGCTACTGGATTTTTTGTCCTTTTCTTTTCTAGGCTGCCATGCCGTTGAATGCGGCGAAGCTGGATAAATTAATTCACGCCGACAAGATAGTGCTCCGACATCAGGTAACATATTATAATGTCTCATATCCAAGATCTATTTTAATTTCCTCTCTGATGAAGCTATCGAATACTTTTTAATTATCTAAATCCATGCATGTATATTCCCGATCAGTATGTCGACGTCGTAAGCTTAGGAGCTGTATACCTCTTCGAACTAGCGTCATCGCCGTCAATTTGTTGGACATCGAACCACCGAGAACAGAATATGTTAGACGAAGGCCTGAGAGCTCGGCGATCCACAGTGTGGGCGTAAATCTACCAAAAGGGTCAGCTAGCGAGTCAAGAATGAGGAATTGAAGAGGGTAGAGGATTGACGCTATGAATCTCGACGCTGCTGTGAATTTATCCTGATGCTGGCAATAGCAAAAGAAAGGATTGGGTTGCAGGTAATGGCATAACCTCCTGTGTGCAGGACCAGTGAAGAGGGTGGGCGGAAGTCGTGCTGCGTTTGAGTGAATGTCGAGACCATCGCCAATCGTCCGGCCGCCGCTAATCTGCAGTCCGTCTCGTCTGCAGCCCTACAGTTCCAATTCAGAGCCCGCAGCCAACAGGTGCGCAAATCCGTCCCACTTCATCGAGTTCTTTCACTTCGGCCGCAACCTTATTCTCCTCTACTCCAACAACTACAGCATAACTACCTTTTCATTCATGATTTTCCCTCCATCTTATCTACAAGCGATGATGGATCGCGCTATGTTACGCATCCTGACGACCTGAGCGACGATACGCGTGTTGGCTGCCCAGGTGGCATTCGAACGAACCCGACTCTGGTGAGTATTTAGATGAGTCGGGCTATCATGAGCCCTCAGATGAGCATCACAGCGACGACGTTGACTCAGACGAGGCCCCGATTTCTGCATTGCCGTCGTGGGATATATCGCATCTCGACGTTGAAGAACCCAAGTGCAATGTGACGTCGAGTCTTCAGATACACCCTATCATGCGGATGGATCTGGCCGATGACCATGTCAATTCAGTTACTATGATCTGGAAGACCTTGACAGGCTTGTGCAGAAACTCGTGGATGGGTTGAAGATTTTTGCAGGCGGATGGAAACACAGCAGTGCAGGTAGGGCAACCCAGACAATTCATCTGCAGTCCTCTCCATGCCTTAACCTCCCAACCCTCTTCTTCCTGCAGTCAAGTGTTGCTAACATCGCTAGACCCAATTCAACATTCCCAGCGATTAGAACCATCAAACTTTCACCCAAGAACGGCTTCCCATCGTACACCCCAAGCTCGAGCACGATCCAGAACGAATCGCCGCATCTTATCCTCCTGTCGTATCTGCGTTCGATTTCTCGTTCTAACCACTGGGACGCACCGCAACAAAACCAAGTCCCCGGCGGAGTCCATATCAAGACGAGAACGACAATCCTAGAAATGAGGGCAGCGTGCCATTGAATACCAAGAAGACCGCTAATTGGAATCATCTCTGCAAGTGATCGACGACTTCCAGCGTCGATTGCAAAGGGTAGATGATTGTCCTCGAGCCCATCAATGATCGGCCTCGCTGCCGTCGAACCTTGATTCATTCGAAACATCCAGGCTTCATACAGGGTCGTTTCTTCAATGGAATAAGTGGTAGAGCAGAGGTGAGAGCTCTGGAAGGCTCTGCAGGAATTGGGTGTTCTCCAGGTAAAGTATACCTTCAGGTAACGGGCATGAAGCTTTCACATGTGCCTCGCTCAAGACGACGTGAGTGCATTTCACGTCTGCAAGTAATGCAGTAACTGCCACACAAAATGTAGTGGCCACGACAATCTCGCAATATGTAGGGGTTGCCTTCCAATGCTTATTTACTCAATGGCCTTTTCCGTGGGAGTCGCTTGCTCACGATGAAGCTCGCATGTGAACAGCATTTTGTCTTGACCCCGCTTGTACAATACGAGCTTGCGCTTGCCGTCCTCTTGTATGGAATTGTATTTGGAATTCAAGTTTCATTCCAGTGCTCTTGATAATATTGCACCCGTGTTTTGTGACCGAGCTAGGGCCCGCCGTTCCACAGCAGTTCCTGAGCGGTTCGTCGAGCTGACGCCACAGCCGCAAGCGTTTCCAGGCTGCCGGAACACCGTGGATCTGACTCGCAACACCTTTCGTGCATCCATTCACTCCAAACGCCGCCGACCAACGACACCGTGTTGCTGTCCTGGAAAGCCAGATTTGTCTGCTCTTCACTGACTCCTATGGGTTCCTCGAGTCTCGAAATCACGGCGGAAGCGAACGCGTCGCTCGACGGCATCATCTGCGGCGGCGATAACCTCGGTCAGGACTCGGTCAAAGCAGTTTGAAGGACCCGAATGTGCCCATACCAATCTCCGTGCGGTCTCCATCCCGATTACGAGCATGTCTCCGCCACGGGCCGCTTGTGGAGTTGCGAACTGCTGGTCTTATTCGCTGAAAACGATCGAAGGCCGTGTCGCTCAATTTCAACACCAGCCATACTCGTGAGTACTTGGGCTGGGCCCAGAGATTTGAGCAAGCCAATCTTACATGCTGTGGAATATAGAATATTCTCATTCTCTCGTCGCCCGTCACGATCGCAGCGAAACGAAGCGGGTACCAATGAGATGGCCTTGGTCATACGAAGCCCTCGTCGCTTGGAGCGGAGAGGCTCCAACGTATTCGCTGGAAGGCTAATGGAGGCGCAAGAATACACTGGAGATGCTTGGGCAATCGCAAATACCTGAAAGCTGCTCTGGTTGAGGTTGGAACTGCTGGACAACTCCCATCGACCACAACGAAATCTTCCGAGCACAAACGAGAGGACGGACGATATTTCTGGAGGCATCGAGAGGATCTTCACAGCCTCCGTGGCTTATCCTTTGGCAGCTGACATTCTGGAATCAAAAGCTTCTTCTCTGGTCGTTTGCAGACGTATGCAGGCCTGGCGCTTCCTCGAGCAGCACGAAGTTGCGTTTGGAACGTGGATTACTAGTCGCCGAGCTCGCGGAGGAAATTCGATTGCTATCAGAAGGGCATCTCTTTGAACGCGATCGTCGCCGCAAGACTATTGAGCGCATCAACTCGCGCCGAAAATGATGGCAACAGCAGCTCGTCTATGCCCTCATCACATGGCGCTGACACTCGGTCGGCATCCCCCACCATATGAAACAGCTGTGCCGTCTTGTCTATGTAGACCCCCGCTCTAATCTTTGCGCAAAAGACTCCCGTTGCTTGAGGCAAGGCCAGCATACACAGCAGACGAGTACCGGTAAAGGATGGCATCAGCTTCGAGGAACGCTCTTCTTCGATGCAGTGGTGGGATATGGAGGCACACAAACCTGCGAAAGAGTCCAGGCCATTCACCGCTGGATTTCTGCGGAGCGCTCACGGAGGCTGGCGCTCAACTTCCACAACGTCTGGAGACAAGGCCATACGCAGTTCATGATTCTGTCCAGAGTTAGGCGGTGGCTGAGAATGACAAACCCCATCGCTATCTTTCAAACCTTATCATCCTCGACGGGCTTGATCTCATCCCGTGCCGGCGTCCAAAGCCTCAGAGTCGTTTTCGGACTTCAGACGTCTTCGATAAGCCTCTTCACTCTCTGAATGGTTCCACTTGTTGAAACAGAACTTTTGGAGTCGATGTTCAACCCAAGCCCAGTGGCAAATGCTGCGGAGGATGATCGCTACCGCGATATCTTTCTTGTCCTGATTTCGGGGGCACCACCAGCTCGGGGGCTATCGATGTAAGCCGGAACTCCGTTCTCGCCACCTACGCGCAAAGATTTGCATGGGTTTTCCATAGACAATAGCTGTCTGAATTTCTGAAGTACTGGATCTTCCTACCCGCCTCGCCGAGGCTTCAAGTCCTATTTATGGCCCCCAAGCCTTCGCCAGGGAGCATCCGCATCCTGACAAGCTTTTGGAATCCTACCGCACCATTCCTCGAGGTTTCGCAAACCCAAATGGCTCTATACTTGCGTCCAATTCCCTTGGCGTGAATAATTCCCACCTCTAGGCACTTCTATGCCTTCGCTCTGTTTGCGTATCTCCAATTCGCTTCAGGGCTTGACCCTTGAATGTTCCACACGCCGGGATTAACGCACATGGCTCAATGCTACATGATGCCTGAACCATACCTCCACATGCTTACTGCATGTCATGGATCTTCCCAAATGCCAAATGAAGTATGGAACAACGCGAAACACAATGCGCTCTTACGAGGACAGTTCTTTGTATTCTTGACCATCGAATGAAAAGTTACAATCCCCTGCACACACCTCTGATTTCACCAAACGAAAAGCTGCTCATGTCACTGAGAATTACTGTCTGGTTCGGTCAGCGCATTGCTGGAAGCCTTTTCACCACGCTTTCAATCAGTCCATGTATCTTCACCTCCCCTGCCACCACGCTGCCCATGTGTCCATGTGCCGCCGCCTCCACCGCCTCTTTTCCAATCAAATTCACCCCCACCTCCTCCAGCAGTTCGTCTCAATCAGTCCATGTACGTCCGCCACCTCCACCGCCAATCTTCCAGTCGGTCCATGTACCACGCCTCCATCACCACCACATTTACGTACAATCCCTTAAAAATGCAAATCTTACACCTTTACTTCAGATGCATCTCCTGAGCGGATAGATGGAGGGTCTTGGACGAAACTTGGACTTTCAGCAGCAGCTTTGGGTGTGGGTAAGATGGACATTGTAATCGTAAGGGCAATGACACCGGGGGCAATGATCTGATTGACCTTATGATGATATACCAAGTATCGATCGACGGAGGAGGATTTTGGATCATTCCACACGAGTGGATGACGTTCTCTGGTCTTTACACCGCTTGCTCGAGATATCCACATCGCTTTTGATGGTCAAAGGATAAGAAAACCGTCGGCGGCCAAGATTCAACTTCCCAAATATGTCCAGTTGCCGACGGAATCAACGACATGTTTCTGATCTGGAAGCAAGATGAGTCTCCGCACTGTGTCGGTCCTAACGGGCGAAACATTCATCGGTATCTCAAGACCACTTTCACGAAGCGTTCGCCCATTGAAAACGATTTCATATTGTGGCTTCAAATAGTTCGTCAACACGAGGCTGCAGCGGAGTAAGCACTTGGTACATTCCACTTCAATCGACAAGGTACTCCTCACCGTCAGAAACAACCCCAGCACATGCAGGTTCGGCCGAAGGATCCCTCATCCTTCTCAATAATCCTAGAGATTACAATCTGCCTTCCTTCAATCACACCCAATGAAATACGCCCAAGTACTCTTACGCTATCCTATCTCGCCATGGGAATTCGGTAATAAGGGCTTAAAAAAAGTAAGCATCCGTTCAATGCGTTCCTCAAGTGTCGCGCGCAACTGGCGGCCTTGAAGGGTTTCGGTTTCGAACTGGATTGAAGGGATCTTTGCGCGTGGTCGGAATTATTCCCTGCAGTATTCAATGCTTCGACATGATCGGCCTTCTTTTATGTGGTTCCTGAGGCTTTTTTTCAGCCGCAATTATCTCGAAGAGGGTCCCAATGTGTTGATACGCGTCCTTGCGGACTTTGGCGGAACAAAAGTAGCTCTCTCTGGATTATTGGGAGCGGGAATGAACGCAAGCGTCTTCCGCAACGAACGACACTTGTGGGGTCCCATACCCACCTAAGCAACTTAAGGATGCGGAGACTAGGTTGATCGATCCTTCAGACATGGGGTCGAAGGGACAATTGGTGGAAGTCCCACATTTTATTTGAACGGGGGATCCTACATGCTCATGCTACCGGGGACCGGGGTAGCAAACGACCCCTGAGCCTCCTTTTCCCACGTGCGTGAGATAGGAAATGCAAACAGGCACTGGCAGGTATAAGACCGGCACCCGTGCATCCTCGTGTCCGGTAGCACTATCCGCTCTTTCGCTCGTTACCAAAAATCATGCGTGTTTTTCAGCTCTTTGGGCTTTTCACCAGCCTTTCGGCTGCTGTTTCTTTACCTCCTCGTAACTTATCAGATCCAAGATTATTTCCATGCCGCATAATTCCTGGTGATTTTGGCTGGCCGACTCAATGGGAATGGGACTTTTTCAACCGAACCATTGGCGGAAAGCTCATCGCCACAGTTCCAATCGCCGCGCCTTGCCATGGCGATTCGTACGACCAGGCCAAGTGCGATGCTTTACGACAAGGCTGGAATGATGTCGAGACGCATCTTCCATCACCATCGTCTCCAATGGCGTACATCTTTAGCAACAACACTTGCAACCCCTTCCTACCGTCGGACGCACCTTGCACTCTAGGCTATCTTCCAACTTACGTCGTCAATGCTACCTGCATAAGCGACATCCAAGCGGCACTTCGATTTTCACAACTCCGTAACATCCGTCTCAACATCCGCAATACTGGACATGATTTCCTTGGAAAGTCCACCGCAGCTCACTCCCTCTCGATCTGGACCCATCACATGAAGGATATGAGCCTGATCAAGGATTATCGCAACCAAAACTATCAAGGAACGGCGATTAAGATGGGCGCGGGAATCCAAGTGAATGAAGCCTACAAATTCGCCAGCGATAATGGTCTTTTGATCACTGGAGGAAATTGTCCTACCGTTGGACTTGCCGGAGGCTACATTCAAGGTGGAGGTCATGGTCCTTTGGCGTCTAAGCTTGGTCTTGCTGTTGATCACCTTCTCGAAGCCGAAGTCATCACTGCGAATGGAGAGGTGGTTACAGCCTCCGAAACCAGCCACCCTGACCTATTCTGGGCATTGAGAGGTGGTGGAGGAGGTACCTATGGAATTGTCACTTCCGTAACCATCAAAGCGTACCCAGACACCTTTGTATCAACCGCCAACTTCACAATCCCCATCAACGAAACGAATGCGGATGACGTTTACACCGTTTTACGCACCTGGTTGACCGGTCAATCAGCGCTTGTAGATACCGGCGCCTCTGCCAATTGGCTCCTGACTCCTACTGCATTCACGCTGTTCGCCGCATTTGCTCCTGATATGCACCAAAACGAATTGGATGCCCTTATTCAGCCCACCCTTGACAAGCTGAATGAGTTGGAACTTCCATACGGATATGCTTCGGCGGAATTCCCAACGTTCTTGGAAGCTTACAACCACATCGGCTTCACTTGGAGTGTTGCAGACATTCAAATGGGAGGACAATTGATTCCCCGCGACGTTGTGGAGAACGAAGTTGATCGCGTTGTTGATGTTATTCGATTGATCGGCTCCCAAACGATATTTTCCGGATTGTCATACAACGTTGCGGTTGGAAACTCAGAGGATGCTGTTGCTGCGAACCCAGGCTGGCGCCGAGCATTGCTCAATGCTGATGTCGGAGTTCCGATTAACTACACGGATTGGTCCCAGACTAATGCAGCGACAAACGCTCTCACAAACGACTTGCTTCCACATCTTCAAGAACTTGCGCCTACTGGTGGAGCTTACCTTAACGAAGGCGATATCGATGCACCGAATTGGCAATCTCTTTTCTATGGGGAACATTATGACAGGTTGAATCAAATCAAGGCCAGATACGATCCGTTTGATACGTTCTATGCAAAGACAGCGGTTGGAAGTGATCGTTGGGAACAATCTTTGGATGGCAGACTATGTAGAGTTTGGGCATGATGTGATTGAGCTGGATAGATGAATTTTGATAGATATGTATTTTTTGATTTTCAAGATAATTATTAATTTCATATGTACGCTACATTCATTCTAATCGAACTTACCCTTCACTTCTGACTTCTATCCGACGTTGCTGAGCTCGGGAATGACCTGGGATTGCGTTTTATGCCTTGATTATTCACCGGAGAAAGATTAGATTGTGATGGTGAAGATCCCGTCTGCTCGAATGCTTTGCATCTGAATTGAAGTTCTAATCCATTACCTGCATACCTTGGCCCAGGAATCTCTTGGGAACGATACCTAGAGTCCAAAGAATTGGTACCAGAGATCGCAACCTTTGGCTTTGGGTATTCACATGGGTTGAGATCATAAGCACGCCCGGTATTGACTGGGTTACAACCAGGATTCCGAGTCGTAGGATCGCGATCCCAAAACCTCGTGGCCATTATCTCGGCATACTAAAGAGTTATTTTCAGTCAGCGCTCAAGGGCCGGGGGTTGCTGAAGCCAGGCGTGGGAAAAGATCCGTGTGGGGCATGCCCATTCACTCGGAAGAGCTGAAGGCAACACGACGCAACCGTTCAAGGTTCCATTCCACAAAGCCGTCAGGAGTTGGTTTGGAACGCCCAAAACCCATTCCCGTCTAGGATTCAATGCTGTCCAAACTCTCCCGTGAGATTGTCTGGTTCTGTGTTGCTCCGCTCTGCCTTGCTCTCCCCGCCGCGTTCTGCTCTGCCTCGCTCTGGTTTCATCCAACATTGAGAGATCGCAACGGAAGGAACGGGACTTGAACATCCCATAGATAGTGAAATGGCATCCCAGGTATCGTATGCCGTTATTCCTTTCCTCCAGCGAGAGATGCGCCGATTGCTGTCGTTCAAAACTCTTCATCACGTGATCCCCGCTTATCCTGAGCGCTCGACTCATTACCGTAGGTTTAAAGGTGTAAAATTACCTTTATGCATTCCTGAAGTCCATGTCATTACTCTGATACTGGTACGACAATCTGAAAAGGTTGTAAACTCGTCGCGACGGGGGGAGTTTGGTTACATTCACTCCTATCTGCCCCTACCCACCCAACCGACACTCCAGTAGGAGAGCGGGTGGCGCAGGCCCCAAAAAGTTCTTAAATAACTTCTCATAGCGTTTGAATTGATTTACAGTGACCGAGTGACTTAGGAGCTTACCGTCCGTATGAGATCGTCTTTAGATGTGAAGATTAGTAGGTTTCGCAGCCATCCCAACCCCAGAGGTGCAACCAACGGAAAAACAAGATATTTTAGCATTCTAAAAGAACAGAGTAGTACTTTATGGTGTCAGAAATCATATTACTGGGTAATATTAGGCACATCCTGTGTGATTGCAATGGCCTAGAAGTTACAAGTCGAGGTCTGTTACAATTCTAGCCCAAGGATCTTGAAACCACGACTGCAACACAACCACGACAAACCTAAGTCCCAAACACGGTAGGGAATTAGGATATGAAGCCTATTAACATATCATAGCCTTATTATATAGTGTTACTGCGTTCCTATCGCGCATTCGAGCTTAACGTTCGAGGTGTTGTGGTGTTTAGAGCCAGAAATACCCAAAACATCGACTCTGTCCCAAATCTTGGGCCCCAAAGTCCAGAAAACCCTTGAATGATGTATTTCGGCGTCAATTATCTCTCGATCAACTTTTTATACTATATTTCCGTGTGGTTCGTGGTATATCGAGGTTAACCCGATTAACCCTAAGTTACTTAAGCTAACCCCAAGTTAACCCTAACTTACCCCAAGGTGATAACGAAATGGGTATTGTGAGCCAAACATCACGAATTCTGACCAAGTAAAATTCTAGAAGGTAATGGTTGTATCGTAATTGATGATCTATCAAATAAATTCGAGGATTTTCGAGGTGGTGCGGGCGTAGTATGAGTTAACATTCTCTGGAAGCGCTCTTGGTGTCCTCCAACCGAATAGAACGTGAGATTTCAATGCAACCATTAAGAAAAGTATATACGAAAACTCGCCGATAGGCAAGGGATATCATAAGCTCTCACTTCTGAGCGGGGTTTGTCATGGGTAGAGACTTACATTCACCCTTCCTGGTTAGGGCTTCGAGCAGAGCAGGTCTGGCGGCTTTCGGGCCTGAATAACGGATGTAACTTACCAAAATTGATAGTAAATAGCTCCCCGAGGCAGGGGAACACTAGGCGGTGGTCTGGACCGGATTAGACGGTTCGGAATGGTTGGTTTTGTGCTCAGAATTACTGGCTTGGAGAATCATGAAGAACGACAATGTGGATGGGAATACGGAAACAACCAAGGCCTAGAGTTCATTTCTGACACTTTTATAATGTTTTCGGAGTCTGCAAGCCCCGGTTCCCCACTTCGGAACTTTTAAAAGTCGAATACTTCGTTTAACCCCTAAACGTGGTAATATCGCCGAGAAGCTCTAGGATGAAGCTCTATGAGTCCTTAGAATATTCCCCTGGATACGGTAAGATATTTAGGGATGATTCGGAGCCACGGAAGCTGTGATCCCAATCGAAATTCACGATTTGAACCAATTTTGATAGCATCACTTAATCAGAACCCTTCCAAAAAGCAAAATAAAGTAGATAAGAAGGTACTGGAGGCTTTAGAAGCGCTTGCCAGTGCTACTAGTAACGATGTTTGTCTCGTTTTGCGTGAGTTTCGCATAATCAAAATCGGGAGGCTTCCCCGAAGCTGTATTGATATCTACACTTTACCAACGCCATTTAAGGTTTTGAGGCCTCGGATAATGATCTTGAGAATGCTCTGAACCATAAGAAAGTAGATTTGGTTCAGTTTTGGGGTCATTCTGATCTGAAAGACGAAGTGACTAAATTTTTTCCACCTCGGAAGATTGAAACTTTAGGATTACAACACAACCACATAAGATATCAATCTCAAAAATATTCCTGATAGATAGTAGAGGATCGGGGCTTCAATTCTGGCCGGTTAGATTCCTCATTTTACGAACTTTTTTACTTTTACAATTTTCAACTTAAGGATTTGGTGTACAACAAAAGTCTGATTTTGCAGGTTTCTTTGGTGTCAAATGAATGTCCTGGACCGTGGAAACTCACATATAAAGTCCTGAAGAGATCGGGAAAAGTTTTTGTGTGCATAATTTTGGGATTTTTTGCGTTTGGACTTTGGTGAATGAATTTGAAAATATGAATCTGCAACAACGTGAGACTTTCAGGTGGCCTAAAAAGTGTCTTAGAGGACCGGTGGAGTCCGCAGAAGATGCAGGATCATCCTAGAATAGCGTTCCAATGATTATTATAGAAGTTATATAATATATTCACTAATTTGAACTCCGGAAAGGACAACCGTCGGGGGTCATTTGCATGGGAATTTCGTAAATCTAAAGCGTGAAACTGTTATCATAGTCCTCGGAACACGCTGACCTAGCTTCGGAGCATTATTTAACAAGGTTTTTTTTATCACAAACTTGCACTGATTTTCCGTCTTAACTTTTTTCAAACGTCGAAAAATCTTAAAAATGACTCCAAACACTTCCTAGATTCGGGAGCTGGCTTTTCTGGATCCCTTTAGTAGCGGTATAAAGTTTTAACGTCGTAGATATCCTATTTAGAAGATTTACAGCATCCTTTCTGGGGGGAAAGTCTCCCGAAACGCAGGTAAACCTTTTGTAAAGTTACAAAATGAAGACTTTGAATGCTAGGAACTTACTATAAGACTGCTAAGGACCTCATATACACTGCTATGTATTTTGAAGGCCCAGATCTAATGTTCTGTGAAGGAATTGTGGATGGTTTTGGGG
>AJFL01001407.1:0-11845 GCA_000467735.1 Rhytidhysteron rufulum CBS 306.38
ACTACGCACTATAGGCGATTGCCTAGGCCCCACAACCCACTACTTATACTCCCTCCTTGTGTGTGATGCGTAGCAAATAGATTAATATTTTTAGAACCTCAGATTAATAAAGTTAATTATTAGCAAGTCTAATACTAACTGAAGGTCTAATTTTGAGCAATAAGTAGATTTTTGCAAACCGATATGGGAAATACAGGCGCAAGACACTTTGGTATGGAAAAGGCGGAGGTACCCATTGAGGTCGCCCAAAAATTTGTAATTGAATAGGCAAGTGCACAGTGGTAGTTCTACGAGTAATCAAGTTCCCAAGTTAATCTTTGCCGCATAGATTGATAGGGCTTCTAGAGATGCTACTACTTTAGGCAATTTCCTTACTATACATGATTCACAGGAAGGAGGGGTTTTTGAATGGTAAAGGTAGTTAAATGGTATGGAAACTCCTGAAGTAAGCTAGCACAGCACGGCATGCGAACTGGCGTACGGCATTTTCTCTACCTTATCTCCCTTCCAAATGCACAAGCAGCTCAGTACACCGTCTGCTGAAGAGCTGTCTTAGGCTCTTGGGAAGCTTGCTGCTGCGAACTCTCTCGGCTGACTTGCATAGCATTCTGTAGCCCATGAATGCATTTTTTCCTCTTTGCTGGTAGTTTCATAGTCCTCCACACTGCTTACAACTTACACCGCGAAGTTACATGTATCAGGGATGAAAGGAGGGAGACTTTCACGCGCATTTCACTTGCGACAGCGCAAGTCTTGCCATCTATTCGCATCTAGATGAATGTAATCCGGTTCCTAGTATAAGAACCCTTTTGTCAAACGTGGGATTCTGTCAAGCTGCTATACGGTCACCATCACGCTCGTTAATTAGGCTCCCTACATGGACATCAATGCAATCAAAAAAGGCTATAAGTAGACTGGAATGCTCGCTCCGTAGAAACAGTGCTTTTAAACGACCATTTTCGTTTTGTCAGGATATTAATATATATCAAGCTGACGTGAAAGCCCTCCCTCTTTGGGTGAATTTACCAGCAGTCCATCCTTTCGCACACCATGTGAGTACAAACTCGAAGACTCTACATCGTATTGTTGAAACCGAGTGATACCGCCTTGGCCCGTAGACTGAAGTTGAACATCGTCTCCGTCACTGTGGATCGAGTTCGATCTTGTCGACTTGAATTGGCTTCTAGTTTTCAAGGACATCAGCGAAGCCAGGCGGCCAGCACTCGAGACAACAATATCCCTAGACTTGCGTAGGAATGGTTTGATAACCATCAGACATGCGCAAAGAAGGGCCACTGAACTCTCCGTTATCGTCAAGACCACATCGTTATAGAAAGCATATGCAGGGTTCCATTGTCGACCCAGCTGAAATCGTACGGCGCGCATGATGGAGATTGAAGTCGCTCTGCCGTTAGTCAGTTGTTAAATTCCACAATTACCTCGGAAATTATTTCACTTACAACAAGCCGAGAGAGAAGAGTGCAATCAGACCAAACTTCTCGCGTGTGGGTAGCCACATCTTGAGGACCATTCTGATTGGTAAAGCAAGCACTAGGAAGTCTGAACATGCATTAATTGCACCGCCTACAACCGACCCTACTCTACTCAAAGCATTCTGCTTATCACCCAGGTTGTTTTGGTCGTGGATCTGCACCCCTACACAGGCGAATGCGAACGTGATATAGCCAGGCATGAGGATCAAGACGTTGGTCCACCAGGCAATCCGGAACCACCTCTCGTTCATTGTGAAGAGACGTCGGTACAGGAATAAAAGTGATATCTTCACAATGATTATTGTGAGAATATAGAGGATACCAAACGCGACAGTGAGCTTCGTTGTAAAAAGTCAATATCCTATTCTCGTGGTGCAAGAAAGTATCACATACATTTGCAAGATATTTCTGGTCTTCTACGGACAACGTGGAAAGCTTTGGAAGTGAAAAGGCTCCATGAGAGGCCACTAATTATTCAATTAACTTCATTTTTCTTTGGAGCAGTTTGGAATGCATTTTCCCTTACATATGAGAATAGTGATAAGCTGGGAGGTATTCAGGACCTGCACGTCATTCATAAGTATTTGGATGAGATTCCTCCATGATTTAGAGGACATACATAAGAGACAAATACAAGGTAGTCGTCTGGTCTAAATTTGGAGAGTTGGACATAGTCTGCAAGGGCACGCGCGACCAGAGCAGCCGTTGTTACTGCGATCAGTGCAATGGCGATGCCACGTGCTGGACTGTCGAATATAGCTGGACGAGACTCGGCGGAGCCCATGGCTCTCAAATTTCAAGATTCTCAGAGATCTGAGGAACTAGAAATGGATGAAGGATTTGGGCGGCCTTGATGGGGAGAAGGGCTGAAGCTAATGCTTGTTTCATGGAACCCAAGTGCATGAGTGGATGATAAGAGACATAATATACACAGGTGTAAGCAACACTTCTGCATGTGAATATTGGTTACCTACATTCGTGATATTAGCCTTGTACCAGTGTCATTCGGGTGGTGTTGGCGTCAATATTATTTAACCGCGAGAAAAAACCAATAAGCATGCCACATTACATCTTGACCATGGTCCAGAAGAGAGAAGGAGGCGTCTTCGGTCAACAACTGGACTGTGCCGCAATTAAAATGTTCCACTTCAAATGACGATAATCCTTGGAAACCCGACGTGGCACTACGCCGCATGCAGCGAGAACGCAAAACAGCTTTGATTTTTGAGTCCGAAAACAGGGAGCAATCAAATCCGATGCTACCGCATAAGCGCCGGAGGAATAGTGCAACCAGGGCTGGTTGCTGCCTAGAGGGTTATGGCGTAGTGATAGGCATATCCTCTGAAGCTCTTGTTATGGTGTGCGCCTCTGAACATCTGAATCAAACGTAGACTCATGTATTTGCTCAGTAACCTCATCGATGGCTCTGCAGCCAACGCGTTGGGAACAGTCTTGATTGCCTACATATCGGTATGTAAATATAAAACTGGATCCATTGATAAAGCTCATCGCTCTGGAAACCAGTACCTCATCTGCTATGCCAGCTACAACGTCTACTTCCATCCACTTTCCAAGTTTCCAGGGCCCAAAATTTGGGCTGCCACACGATTTAGATACATTCTGTCTCTCTGGTCGGGGAAACTACACCTTCACGTGCAACGCCTTCATCAAGAATACGGCGACTTTGTCCGTATTGCACCTGACGAACTTTCAGTTGCACATCCAGCTGCCTTTCATCAAATCTATGCAAACTCGGCAAGCCACCTCGCCTTCCCAAAGACTCAGATATGGCATGGCCCGTCTCCTGGATTGCCATTGTCGGTTCTCACAGCTCTAGACCCTAAGGTTCATTCGCGCATGCGAAAAGCCATGGAGCCGGGCTTCACAGACCGAGCACTCCGTTCACAAGAACCCATTATTCAGAAACATGTGGGTTTGCTCATTTCTCAGCTCGACAACTTGGTGTCTCAAGCTAGGAATGGGGAGGCAGTGGTTGACATTGTGCAATGGTTCGGTTTCACTATATTTGATCTGGTTGGGGACCTTGGGTTTGGTGAACCTTTTGATTGCCTGAAGAACTCCAAGTTTCATCCTTGGGTATCAATAATTTTCACGTCACTGCGAGCAGCAACATACATATCCTCTTTGAAGTTTTACCCAGGTATCGATTGGTTGCTTCGCCTCGCCATCCCTAAGAGTGTTCTGAAGTTACAAATGGACCATCACCAGTTCGCGGTTGACAAGGTCAACCGGAGGTTGAACATTGAAAAGGAGCGGCAGGATTTGGTCTCTATGATGAGGCTCGACGATGACGGTATTGAGGGTCTAACCTTGACAGAAATGCATGCCACATCCAGCCTTGTCATTATCGCGGGCAGTGAGACCACAGTCACTGTTCTGAGTGGAACGATGAACCATTTGGTAAAGAACAAGACTAAGCTCTCTCTTTTAACAAAAGAGGTACGATCGGCATTTGGGGATGAGAAAGACATATCAATCTCTTCCTTGACAGACCTAGCCTACCTCAATGCCGTTCTCCAGGAGGGACTTCGGTTATGCAATCCGTCGTAAGTCCTCACAGCTATACATCACCATACAACAGGTTACTGATAGGACAATTCCAGACCCGTTGGACATATGCGAGCTGTCCCTCCTGGCGGGGCCACAGTTTGCGAGCGATGGATCCCTCAAGACACCTTCATCAGTGTTCATAATCTCACACTCGGAAGGTCTTCAGAAATGTTTAGCCAGCCCAACTGCTTCCTTCCTGAGCGATGGCTGAAAGATTTTCAATCAAATTCAAACTTCAAGGCTACACCTAGCGCTATGGAGCCTTTCAGCGTCGGCCCACGTTCATGTATCGGGAAACGTCTTGCATGGGCTGAATTGCGTCTTATTCTAGCACGGTTGGTATGGAGATTTGACCTACATGAAGCGGACACTGAAGCGGGAAAATTGGAATGGGATTCCCAAAGAGTCTTCGCAGTAATCGAGAGACGGCCATTCGAGATACAGCTGTCACTGCGAGAGGGATTGTGCGCCATTACAGTACAAGGCGACTAAGTTGTAGCATCAATGAGCAGATATATTTTCGTTTGTTGAGAATTGATACATTTCTTCTGGCTAAAACTAAGCTCTACTACTAGGTTCCAACCCCTATGGAAAATCTCTCTTAGACATCGCCCGCTTTTGTCTCTCTACGACGCATGTGAATTTTAGCTGATGGATGAGGGAAAACTAGCTCATCGACGAAGAATGTCTTTGGTCTCAATTTTCCTTCTGGATTCTTGAAGTCGTATTCTTGCAGAATCCTACATAAAATGATCTTGATCTCTACCGCCGCAAAGTAGCGTCCAGGGCACGCTTGCTTACCATGTCCAAAGGCCAGATGTTCCTTGTCTATCATTACCCAACGATCACGACGGGCGTCCGGCGATTTCTGATTCTTGCGATAGGTTCGAAAACCGTCGAAACTCTCCGGGTTGGTTGTGACCTTTGGATCCATTATGATACTTCTTGACGCAAAGGCTACCCTAACTCCTTTCGGAATCTTACTACCGTCGCACAACGTGATCGATGTCCTTGCTTCTCGTTGTGGTGCCACTGGTAGGTATTAGTGAATTGATGCAAATTCTATAAAGACCTGCGACTTACTGATGACAGGTGGGTGGAATCGCTGTGACTCCATCATAAATGACTCAAGTTTCTCTAGGCGTGGGAGGCCTTGATGAATAAACTCATTACCTTGGTATTTGCTGGTAGCCTCTGCAATTTCGTTCCTTAGCGGCTCCAGGTACTCCGGGTGAGCACAAAGGTCGAACAAAGCATGTATTATCGCCAGGGCTGTTGAGTGAATAGATGCTAGCATTAGGACAAGTAACCTGCACGTCATTTCATGGGGGTCGCCCTCGGCCTCGGTTGCATGATCCAACATCCATCCCAGAAGGGTGCATTCTGCTTTGATTCCTGCTTTAACGTTCTCTTGATGATCATGAATCAAAGGAGTAATTATTTTCTGGGATCTCTTCACGACGTTTCTGACTCGGTGACGAGAAGGTAAGAGGAGAGCTAGCAAGGGATGGGTGAATGCAGGAAACAGTCGCAGCGTCAAACTCGTTTGGAATGTATCCATAGGATATTGAACACTCAGTCGAAGCCACTCCTCATTACGGCAGGCAGATGAACCCAAAAACGCCGCACTTACCATTCGAGCTACGACCGTTCGTGCGGTAGACTGAATGTCCCATTCTTCCCATTCTACCGGTATTGTCAGTATCTTCTCAAGTGCTTTGGAAGCCAACTACCTTGATTTTGTGGGAAGTCCGACATAAATGCCCGATCGAATTCCGCTTTAGAACGTTCTGAATAGAACCCAATCCGAGGAGTTAATTGGTTCTGCAGTGCGCGTATATGTAGATTGCTTCTCAAAGCAGCTGAAGCGTACGCGTATTTTCCACCAATATTCTACACCTTTAGCTGTCGTACATCCATTGCTGGAAATAGTGGTGTCTACCTTATATTGGGCATGTACAAGGCTCAAAACGGAGTTTGACATAAAACGGAGTTCATCGAGGTATTTGTTTGGTAAAATTAAAACGTCGAGATCGTTTCGCCTTACTATAAACATCTCATTTTTATACTCGTATTCAATTAGCTGCCACTGAAGTACGCTTGGCCATTATAGGTTGCTAACCTGTTGATATCCGGTGGCGAGAATACTTTTTGCGTCTACGAAGAATCGCAGCCTGACCCAAAAGGTAGGTTCAAACCAAAAGCGATACCCGACAATCGGTGCGTTAATCATGGGTCGACTTCGAACGAAAGAAGCGAGGTACACCAGTATGCACATGAGGGCGAAAAGCTGGATGGTGGACATATCGATGAACCAGGCATGCATTGCCACAGGCACAATAAAGTAGGCCATTATGGTGCAATTGATGTGAATGATCCAGATGTAAACGGCAAGGTAAGCTCAGAAGTAGTTGTATGGTCTTTCACATGCATTGCTTCTCCGTATTCACGGTCACAAAGGCCGTGGTAGTGAGGGGACATGCCAGTTGCCTCAATCCATCGGAAGACATCAATGCAATTCAATTTAAATTCGGTCACCGACACGCATAGTAGTATCACTTGTCAATGTACCTGCGACATGGTATCGATGTAACAATGTTTTACTCCCTCTTCGACCTATTCCTAGGATGTCCGCTCCCTGACATGGGTGCAGTTGATGATTGGTCGAGATCTGCTACGCCGCAATATGTGAACAGAAAAGACAAACAGGCAGTGAGGGGTAATTAAGTTAGGCAACGACATGTTGGTGGCGAGGTTTGATAATACAGCACGCGGCGATTTGTAAAATTTTATATTATTAAAATATTTCTTTTAAATTAATACTAGTTGAGCTAGTCTTCAGATAGAGAACTAGTAATAGACCTTAATAATAATTATTAAATACTAAATCTTGTAATAGATTTTTTTTATATATTATTTCGCCGCAGACTATAACTGTGGAACATCCCTTGGGTACGAAGTCCTCCAATAAAAGATTGTGGTTCTCGAGATAAACTCAGAAAACCAATTGATGTACAGGTCCTGGTCACTGGATATGGAATTCTCTTTGCAAGCAAGACATCTAATATCCTCTCTTTCTCGCAAATGCCATGATCCAAATGGATTTGGTTCATTTTCCCCATCGGTATATGATACTGCCTGGGTGTCCATCGTCACAAGGAAACGGAAGTTCGTCTACCCAGAAGCGTTCGAGTACTTGTTGGAAACTCAGTCTCTAGATGGGTCTTGGCCATCATACGCGTCTACCATTGACGGTATTTTGAATACCCTAGCCGGCCTGCTTTCGCTCAAGATTTGGATTCGAATGGATGCAGAGTCCCAGCACGGGTTAGATGAGCGAGCGCAAAAGGCTGAGGCTACGCTCAATCGAATGTTGAAGGAGTGGAATATCGGGTCAACCGATCGAGTTGGCTTCGAGGTTCTCGTGCCGGGTCTACTCCGACAACTGGAAAACGAGGGTGTTCATTTTGAGTTTACAGGCCGCGAAGCACTGAAGGAACTGAGTGAAGCAAAGATGGTATCTATGAGGCGTGTACTAAATGAAAAGAAGCAAACTACTCTTCTTCACTCTTTGGAAGGATTGGTCGGCATTGTGGAGTTTGACAGCGTAAAGCATCATCTTCTCCCAAATGGATCGATGATGAATTCGCCATCGTCCACGGCAGCATACCTAATGAACTCCTCGACTTGGGATACTAAAGCCGACACGTATATTCGTACAGTTCTTCAACACTCGAAAACACATGGCCAAAGAGGGGGCTTACCCTCGGCGTATCCGACACCGATTTTCGAGTTGGCATGGGTAAGTGATGTATAAGTTTAGCTAAACCCTTCTCTTACCTTCTCTTGTAGACGGTCTCTTCGCTTTTACAGGCTGGGTTTTCGACAGAGGACTGCGGTCACGAGGAGCTGAACGGGATCGCTCAATACTTGGAAGATATCCTGAATCGACAGGACTGGATAATCGGGTTTGGTATGCAAATGCAAGATCTATTGATATCTCTGTTGATACTGACAAGATTTCAGCTCCATCATGCCTGCCCGACGCAGATGACACTGCAAAAACATTGTCTGCACTCAGCCTGATGAAACGCGAGAACAAGATCAGGCCAATGCTCGACGAATTCGAAAGACCAACGAACTTCATCACTTATACCGGGGAGATAAACCACAGTTTCAGTGCGAACTGCAATGTCCTGTTATGCTTGCTCCAATATAAAAATAGGATGAAGTACTTTACCCAAATTTTCAAGTGTGCAACGTACATCAACCAGATGTGGCGAGCGGGTAAAGCTCAAGACAAGTGGGTACGTATACCTACTAACAACAATCTTCAAAAGACCTATATTGATTGTACCAAGAACACATCGCATCACTATTCGACAATGTTGGTTGCCCAAGCCTTCACTGAGCTGCTATTTGCGTTGGGAACCGAAACGATCGAGATGAACGATGGTGTCAAAGATTTGGTACAAACACACATACCGGTCACGCTACTGGAGATTTATTTGCAGACTATTTCTCTTCAAGAAACGGTAGGTTGCTGGGATTCAAAACACGAAACAAGTGCATATGCAATTCTGACACTCTCATCTCTACTTGAACTTCCCTTGCCAGAATTGATTAAGGCTCCAGGAATAAGGTGTGTAGAAAGAGGAAGAGAATATCTTCTGAAGAATCACGGTAGCTGGACACATGGTGACTACCTGTGGATCGAGAAGGTTGCCTATGCGTCAAGTACTCTCTCCGAGGTGTACTGTCTCGCAGCATCACATATACCAATCCGCGATCCGAGATTTTCCAGCATTGTGGATCAAACTTTCTCCCAAATATCTATATTATTCACCCAGTGCGAATCCCTTTTTACTCAAATTGAACCCTTTTCCAATGGCCCCTCCTGGAAACTGGAGCTCTCTTTTATGCAAAGTTCTTTCTTGATTCATGAACTCAAGGAATTCGGACCGCGCATTGTTCCTTCAACGGAAAAGACCCGAAACCACAAGTACTTGGAATACATTCCATTTACATGGATAGGTTGTAATAATTTCCTTTCGACCAATGTTCCAATGGAAATCCTATGGGACATGATGATCATCTCCATGCTCGGCTTTCAGGTTGATGCATACATGGAGACTGTGGTTGCTGAACACTTTCGCTGCAGACTGGCCGAAGCGCGGAGTATCATCGATGAGGTCTTCCAAGAACAATGCAAATGGTCTGACAAGCGCGGTCTTGTAAGGGAAGACGAATCACCACCAAAGAAACGCGTGTGCACGGGAATGAACGACATATCAAATCATGAACACACAAACAATGGCCTTCCCATACCTGAGAACACACACAATCTTGAAGAGAACACCGCGGTCCTGACTGATTTCAAAGTCACTATTCATGACTTAACAGCTCATGTTCTCAATCATCACCTTGTTCTTCGCAGCCCCGTCTATCTCCAGAAGTGGCTTTCCCATTCCCTACAACAATATCTTCACTCTCACATAACTAGCATCCAAGACAGCATCCTTCTTTCTCGCGGTTCTTTACCTAACAAGACCTATTACGACTGGGTACATACAACATCGGCCAATAACACAAGCTGTATATACTCATTCGTCTTCTACCTTTGTCTTCTGCATGGGATGCGAAACTATTTCAGCAAGTCTTCTACCGATATGTTTGCGGATGCGAAAACTAGATACCTTCTGGAGGATGTTGCAAGGCATTTAGCTACAATGTGTCGACAACACAATGATTTCGGCTCTGTCCGTCGTGACGAAGCCGATGGCGAACTTAATAGCGTCAATTTCCCCGAATTCCTAGCTGAACGAATCGAAGCGAAGAGCATGCTTTTGAATGTCTCGAATTATGAGAGGAGATGTCTTGATGCTGCGATAGAGGAACTGAAACGAGCTTTGGATGAAGTTGTGATGAGACAGTTGATGTTGTTCTTCAACGTCGCGGATCTCTATGGGCAGATTTACATCCGTCGGGATATTGGAATCAAAAAGAGAAAAACTTGAACGCACAGTGGAATAGACAAGAGACTAGGTATGGGTGGGTAGGTGGCCAGTGTTAGTCGGTATCTTGCATAAGGGTCGATGTCAGTCTCAGCAATGACGAGTGCGTTTTTGTTCACTGCATAAGTGTTGGGTTCTTGTCAGGTAAAGCAAGCAGCCATGACCGGTAGGGTAGTACCGGAGGGAATTTGGTGTCCCTTTAAGGACCGTACTGTAGTTTTTTTTCTTCTTTTTCTTTTTCCTTTCGAGCTAAATTGAATTGTTTAGGAAACGATAGGGGAGTATATCAGTGTTGTGAAGCCGCCTCACCGTTTGAATATTCTTAACGGCATTGGATTTCTTTCGGCAATGAGCGAGTATAGGGCATACAAAATTTCCTTGACAATTTGAATTTCGATTCCTGATTCATTGACCCGCTAGACAAACGAACAAGTTCCTAATATCACATGGGTACTTATAGCAACACGTGTGCGGCACGGCGCATACATATTCACTACACTCTAATCATACATGTACGCCGAAACGTTGGGCAATACAAAATCCAATGTAGTGCCGCTTCGTGTATGAACGTCGGGTTTTGGCGATCATAGGTTCTCCACCTACTACTTCAGGTATCAGTGAGGTCGATCTTCTCAGCCTCTTCGATATATAGTCAAGATCATCCCCAGCTGGGAAATCGACTGTGGAATTGAATTCGTCCCTTCACGCATGATTCCCCATCACGTGCATACAGTTACTCGGTATTCACACTTCGCAACTAAACCATGCACAGTTCCTTGCAACCGATCAAAATTTGAGTCGCCTGTAAGTAAATCCATCATCCAAACAATCTACTAATCCACTGACATTATCACAGCTGCCGATCCCAATCCATGAAAGGTAAGAATATTTCACAACCCAGGATCTGAGTTGACTCTTCGTAGCCGGTAATCATCCTAGAGGAACTCGGCCTTCCATACAAACTCGTGTCACTCTCTTAGGAAGAACTCATGACACCTGAATACAAGAAGATCAATCTAGGTGGGAAGGTCCCAGGTGAGAATAGCCTTTCTCCAAACCAACAGGGATGCTAATTCTGCACGCAAGCTATGGAGTACCCCAACACCGGCCTTCTTCTTTAGAAGTCGGGAGCAATCGTTCTCTACCTGATTGAACAATATGATATCGAGAAGAAATTAACTTACACGACCTTGAAAGAGAAGCATCTACTCAACCAATGGCTTATGTTCCAAATAAGTCAACAGGGGCCTTTCTATGGGCAGGTCGGCTGGTTAGTTGCCCACTTCACCCCAATTTCTGATCCCATCATGCCAACCATCTGTGGAGGACATGGTCAAGAAGATGGGGGAGAATCAATAGGCAGTATACTGGGGTTCTGTTTGATTGCGCAACTCACGGAGGGGCATGACTCCGCTTTTCAAATGAGCATCTTTATTCAGGCGTAGTGAATTAAGCCAAACTTGGATATTCTCGTGCACGGAATATGCTTGATAACCTATGAATCATTCCATATATTTTTGATTGATTTTACTTGATTCTTTAGGCTGGTATGATAAGGTTGACTCGACTTGATTCGGAGCTGAGATTGGCATTTGATTGCAAGTGGTTGGATTCCACAAAATCTTACTAATATTTCATGAAGACGAGGCGCCAACAGATGAATTAAGAGGTATTGATTATACCTGTTCTGGCTAGCGCACGACTTCCGTAGGATTAGTGCAGTAGTTTGATGCTGACTCCTTGGTGACTCCGAAGCCTTGGGGATAG
>AJFL01001413.1:0-10118 GCA_000467735.1 Rhytidhysteron rufulum CBS 306.38
TTGGCTTGGCTTTTTGGCTTGGAAAGACCGGGGGTGCAATGGCCTTCTGGAAAATTTCGTCGAAGCTTTGGTGCTTGTCAATCACGGAGGCTTCTCTCCGCTGGGCTGAATCTGGTTAAGAAGCGATCCATGGGATGGGCTGAGAGACGGTTTCAATGGTGGGGGAGGGATGGAGGGATGGAGGGATGGAGAGAGGGAGGGAGGGACGGGATCTATCTTGGTTGCGCGCGCTTTGCGTGAGACGGCACTCGCTCGCTGCTCAGTAAGGGAAACTGAGCTACTGTGCGTATTGCAACCCTAGCTAGAGTTAGGGAGTTGGTCCTTTTGTTCACTGGTCTCCCTTCTCCTCCTCTCTTCTGTTTTCGCAACTGCTAATTGGTGACTGCGTCCAATCGTGGTGCTCCATGCTGGCGTTACAGGTCTGCCTCCCCACTCACGCACAGTGGTTCACAGACGGTCTTTCAGACTAAGCTGTGGCGTTTGTTGGTCTTCTCACATCCTGTAACGTACATACATACGTACATGTACATACGGTAGTAGTAGTCACTCGGCCGCGGGTCACGATGGCGGTCTATCCTCCTTTCCAATCCACTGCCGGACTTTTCTGCACTGGCAGGCAGGCAACCCTCGGGTACTACTTGGAGAGCTGGCCCTATGTCAAGTTAATGAGTGAAGGATACCTCATCCCGGGTCGGAGCGGCCGTTCAATCTTGGGGAAACCGGTCTTGTTCTTATCGCCAAGGATCGCCCACGCGCGCGTTCGCGTGCATCCATCCGAGTTATTGTTCAACGGCGATGCGCGTGTGGGGGATGGCACGTCGTACTGCAGTGTTTCCCGGGGGAGGAAGCGATACGGGCTTTGGTACATCATATCAGCATTGGCATCGAAAGCAATAATGGGGTAGATGAACATTCGGTCTCCGTATCTAAGATCGACAAAGTCAGATGTTCAAACGTAAATGAAGAGGGTTAATGAAAGATCCCCCCACAAACACGCCGAATAGAGTAAGGTGGGGGAACGATTAGGAAATCTAATCGTCCTTTTCTCGAACACGCTCTCACTTCTCTTTTCCTTCGTCTTGTGCAACCAACTGAGAAAACCGCTGTGACTCGAGGAACTTTACTGACAAGTTCATGCATGGCTGCGACCAGGTTCGACTCGGTAGTTCCATAAACCTCCAGTTATAGGCGGAACAAGCCCCCTGCCATCTGTCATTCGAAGTAAGCAAATCCGCCTCTGTTAAGACACCCTTTGCAGCTTACTCGTGACGTGGAGCATGAGCCTTTTATCGATATCAGAAGGCTTTTAAGGCTCCTCTCACTAATCTGGTATCACGACCGACTGTTACACAACCTTGCGGTCCGCATGACAGCAGCCCATCCGCAATGACTGGCAGCTTTGGAGATGAGATATCCGACCATGCCGATGTTTCTGGCCCAAAATTCGGTCGAACATGTACAGGCCATGCGGTAAGTTGAGCCGATAAGGCGAGAGCTTGGCTACGTTGGCCACAATGCACGTTCACATCGTCATGGCCGTGCTCAACTTGAAGCTGCTAGTATGCTGTTCACCTTCGGTCATTTTTCCAAGACCGTGTAGATCGTCTCGTGGTATATCCGCATGTTGTCACTCGTGCTCAACGGATACGACCCTTTATTGCCTTGATTCGGAGTAGCCGATGCTCTCGGACGAGTAGCGGGTTGTCCGCACCTGCGGCAACGGCCCTTTGAAGCGGCACGAACCGTCTCATTAGTTCGCAGAGAAATGAAGATAACCTTCCCGTGCTTAGACTAGGTATATCGTGCCAGATAATGATGTTGAGAACGCCATTCGCTTTACCTTGTAGAACGTTCTGCTACTTGCAAGGGAACTAGTCAGTTATGCTCTTAATCGCGCAGTGAAAGGATTGCGCAGAGCCAAATGCTGTTCATAGTGTTGTTCTCCCCATGGGCACAAGGTCCAAGCCATGATCTACACAGTATGGTGGGTGATTGTCTTTGCAGTAGTTTCCCACCTATGCGGTAGAAATCACTGGCCCAAAAATCGGGTTTCATTAGCGGCTGCTCACCGACGCTTGCATTGCCTGCATCGGTCGCAGCCACAGGGTTTTGGTTGCATTCGTTCGTCCACGGCCAGGTACTACTTGTGAAGTTTCGTCTGAGGATTGAAACCGGACTGTATGGAGGACCGACGGTCTGGTTCGACATTTGGATCATGTCAAACAGCAACTCGGACGGAGCTCTAGCAGCGTCGGTCGAACATTGTAGCGAAGGATAGCCTTGTATTGACTATGGAATGGAATGAGCCTCTTCTTCTCCTACCCGGGTGATGAAAAAGTGGCTTGAGAGGCTTGCATTACCAAGTATAAACACACTTCGTATCGAGCATCTTATAACGGCCGGGTATCTTTTCGTACCAACGTGGTTTTGCGTGGATTTCGCAGTTCAACAAGGGTTTGTGAATAAAATTGTTCCTGCATATCGGTTACAAAATGGTTTGACATGGGTAGATTCCTGCTTCGCTTCAATCTTTCCCCGAGACGATCTTGAAGAAAGGTGGCCCGAGTTCAATAACGACGTTCGTTTCATCATTCTGGAAGCTTTCCCAACCAGGTTTTGTTCCTTGATGGGTTGCAGTGGCGCAGCGTTTTGCTTGATTTGTCCATCACCCGGTTGGTTGATGAGGTTGAGTGCTTCTCTCGAGTGCATCATGAGTGCATTATGCTAGCTAGAATAGAAACAACATAATACAGGGTTGAGGAGATATCGTTGTTTGAGAAGCCTTGTTGTCCAACAGGGATGAAATTGACATAGAAAAACGACAAACATTTCTCAAATATCGGGATTTTGCAATATATACCAACCACATCCCAACCATAGTTTGTGTGCATGGTATATGGCCGTTTGGGGTTATGAATATGAAAGATGAATGGAGTTGTGCAATGTTTCGTCAGATCCATAGGTTTCAGGATCCATTTTAGGTATGCCTATTCTGAAGTGACGGTTTTTTGCCCATAGATCGAGAATTAATGTAATAAGTAGCTGGCTAAGGTCTGCCTTCCAGGCATGAAATGAGGAAATGGTTGAATACACTAGAACTGAAACAATTTTTGCACTGGACTTAGAGGAGAGAATGCCGCTTGACAGCCTGTTGGAAACTAAACTAGGATTCTTGCGAATTTATCGAGAGGCTGAACTCGGCAGTTGAATTGCTCTCATACCCCCCACTTCACTTGGTTCTGCTTCATCCATTCAGAACTAGGGTCTTCATCTTCATCCCTTTATCCCAGAGTACTGCCATGACGAGCCGGAAAGCTCTTTGCGCAATAGGACGTCGTGGGATGTGGTATGGTTCTGTACTCTGAAAACCGACAAAAGGTGTTTGAGAAGTGAACAGATGCCACCATACAGCATTAGCATACAGCCATGACTACATGCAGCTTGGCGGATGTAGTGACATGGAAGGAGATGATGAGTTGTTGACCAAATTCAACCACGCTCGAAGAAAACAAATTGGACAGGCCGTATATATTTTTCGTTAATGCACTCGTATCGGCAAATAGAGGTTTCTCCATCGATTTTTAACACAAGAAAACAGTAGGATGATGAAAGAGACATGCTTGATCGGTCTGTGGATTCAATTCGTCTAATATTTCGGTACATGGAGGGCGTTCGGCGCTATGCGGGCGAGATGGGAAGTATTAAGGATTATACCTCCGCAAGGAAAGTCGGTGGGTAAGCGGTGATGAATCTCCTACTTGCGCCTCGACGAGATTTTCCTTCTCTTCTCAAAAACATCTCCAAACGAAGCCCCAGTGCCTCGTGGACCGTCTTCAATTGGACGTTTCCTGCTCTTCTCTAGTGAAGATCCACCTCTTTTCTGGGTCAACTTTTCAATTCTGTCCAGGCCAGCGCCAAGTCCTCTCCATTCCTCTCCGCCCCATCCACCATTTCGAGCTCGATTGCCTTGTTTGGCGCGCTCTTTCTTGCTCAACTTTGGTAGACGAACTAAGTTGGTTTCCTCGTACTCCCTTCTCTCCGCTTCATCCTCCCTCTCCTTTTGAGACTTCATGCGCCTACCACCAGAGACGATAGTGCTACCAATACTTGGCTCGGCCACAGGTGCATTGGAAAGCTCAGTGGCAATGAACTCATCCAGTGTAGCTGATTTGGCGGGTCCTCGGGCCTCTTTCTCCTCCCGCCCTATAGTTGTAGGCAATGATGTAGGGTTTATGCGGGGAGGTCTGTAGATGCCATCTTTAGCTGGCGCATCTGAGGGTTTGCTTGCGGCCTTTTGGCGAAGGAAAGCAGAAGGATTTGGCCGATACGAGAGCTCATCGATCTCTTCCGCGGAAGAGTCTAAGCCATGCGATTCGGCGTCACTTGCATCAGAGTCTGATTCTGATGCCGATGCGTTGGCCTTTCTTGACTTTGTGGATCGTTTGGAAAGGTCTGAATTGAGGGCCTTTTGATTAGCAGACCTGGTAGCATCATCTGCAGCTCTAACGACCTTGTCAATCTGGTACTTGAGCCGGTTTTCAAGTGGTCGCACGCCTCGTTCCAGATACACGCGGAGCTCGATGAGTTTCTTTACAACTTGCTCTTGAAGATTTGCCCCATTATCATCCTGATCATTGTTGTTGGATTTTCGGGATCGAAGTTTCAAAACGATGAGGAAAACTAGGTTTTGGAGGTAGGACAGTAGAAGTTCGTTCTTAACGTCGAGCAATGAGATGCCATCTTTTGGGGGCAGAAGCGCATTGGTGTCCTCGGGTATGACAGAGACGGCGGATTCGAGGGAAGAGGTTAAAGTCGAAAGAAGGGTTCTGAGTGAGCTATCCATTGCGGCTCCCTGTTCAAAAGTCTTGTAGTGGAGTTAGAGTTTGGCAGAAAAATTAAGCTCCCAAATTTGCGGAACCTTGCTATCTTATCATCACGTGATTATCGTAAGAACTATCTTCCGATTAAAATACAGCTAATGCATGGAACTCCAGAAATAGCTATAAATTTCATTTAATACAGAAATTCAGGTCACACAGCTTACAGTGAGCATCTGCAACGATCCTTAACCTTAACCCTAATTCATTACTAACTCGTTTTAAAATATAGCGTGACCGAGGTGCAACCGAAAAATGAGATGGAGGCGGGAAAAAATAATTTATCGTTAACGCCGCCATTCACTGCTCGCAGTCTACCCGCAATTTTTTTCAAGATGGGAAAACGAACAATTGGTGACTTGGTCACTGAAGACGAAGTCTCTACCAAGGTTGATGCACCTTTGCGCAAAAAGAGCCGGAAAGAAAAGACTAAAAAGCGCGAAAATGGTTCCGCTGAAACCTCCGAACAGCTTGCCAATGGACATACCTCAACCCCAGAGGATGGTCTGAATGGGAGCGTACCTGCCGAAGACAAGCTGTCCAAATCTGAGCGAAAAGCCGCGAAGAAGGCAGCCAAGGAAGCGAAGAAGGCTCAAAAGGCGGGTATTGTTTCTGTCGACGAGACTCCAATCGCTTCAACCGGCGAGGATGAAGACCCGGAAGCCGCGAAAGCTGCAAGGAAAGCGGCGCGCAAGGCTGAGAAGAAACGACTCAAGAAACTGGCAAAGGCCGAGGGTACTGACAGTGACACCGTCACCACCTCAGCTCCTGATTCGACTTTCACTTCCACTGCCCCTTCTGCAGGACAGTCGTCTGCAACCAGTCCCGAACCAGCCACCGCTGAGCCCGAGTCGAGTCTGAAATACGTCGAAGACCCCGCGCTGAGCGCCCTACCTCAATCCGAGATAGATGCTTTCCTCACCTCGAATTTCATAACCATCGATGACCCAAAGCCGTCCACCAAGCCGTTACGTCCGATCACAAAGTTCGTCTACTTGCCTATAACTGATGAGGCTCAGCGAGCACCATTTGCTTCGTTCACTTCGCCAACACCTATACAAGCAGCGGCATGGCCGTCCCTTCTCGCGGGGAGAGATATGATCGGTGTTGCAGAGACTGGATCAGGAAAGACTATGGCTTTCGGTGTGCCCTGTATCCAATATATCTTATCATTGCCCAAAAAGCAACGGAAGGGTGTAAAGGCTGTCATCGTGTCCCCCACTCGCGAACTCGCTTCACAAATTCACGAACAATTGGTCAAGCTTGCAACACCCGCCGGATTGGAAGTCGTGTGTGTTTATGGAGGTGTACCCAAGGAGCCACAAGTCAAATCTTTGCGAACAGCAAATATTGTGGTCGCTACACCAGGAAGATTGAATGATCTCATTGGAGACGGATCCGCCAATATCAGTGCTGCCAGCTATGTGGTGCTCGACGAGGCTGATAGAATGTTAGACAAGGGTTTCGAAGAAGCCATTCGTCAGATCATTTCAAACACCTCTAAGGAACGTCAAACACTCATGTTCACTGCGACATGGCCGCCGTCCGTCCGTAAGCTAGCTGCTACATTCATGCAGTCACCTGTTAAGATAAATATCGGTGACAATCCGACCGGAGAACTTCGCGCAAACACCAGGATTCAACAAATCGTTGAGGTGGTTGAGCCCCGTGACAAGGAGTTCCGACTTACACAGCTTCTAAAGAAGTATCAATCCGGTGCTAATCGCGATGATCGTATCCTCGTCTTTTGTCTGTATAAGAAGGAAGCCACCAGGGTGGAAGAAACTATTCGTCGACGAGGATTTAGAGTTGCCGGTATTCACGGGGATCTCAGCCAGGAGAAGCGCACTGCCAGCCTAGAGGCTTTCAAGAGGGGCGAAGTACCTTTGCTTGTTGCCACTGACGTTGCGGCTCGTGGTCTTGATATTCCGGCCGTGAAAGTAGTTATCAATGTCACTTTCCCGCTTACCGCAGAAGACTACGTACATCGTATTGGACGTACAGGTCGTGCTGGCAAGGAAGGGTTGGCGATTACATTATTCACCGAGCATGACAAAGCTCTATCTGGAGCGTAAGTATCCCTACACTAATGCGGTATCACACACAGTTTTACTAAAGATATATCTAGGTTGATCAATGTGTTAAGGAAAGCAAACCAGCCCGTACCCGATGAACTCATGAAGTTTGGCACGACCGTTAAGAGGAAGGTCCATTCCGACTATGGCAATTTCGCCAAAGACGTAGATATGACGAAGAAAGCTACAAAGATTACGTTTGATTAATGCATAGCGTAATGAGTGGGCATATAGACGGCGTCACGAGTATGGTGATGAATATACACCGGCTATACACTTAGAAAAGTTTTTGGGGGTAGTCCTTTATACTGTCAGCACTTTAAAGCTGCCACTTGAAGCGAAATTCATCATCTTAGGCCGGTCTCTAGAAAGAGACCAAATCGGCGTTTTAAGTTTATATAAATCTAGCTTGTTCATACTTCGCCATGCTATACGACTATAAATATATGCCTCGCCGTGCTCCCATCAAAAGCAACAACTTCATTCCGCAATTCTTATCTCCGAGTCCCTAGTCGCCGTTATGAACTAGCTTCCGAGGGTCTTATCCGCGCACTACTGCGACACCCGAACTCGCCGAGCTAGACTTCGGCGAGGTGTAGTTTATAAATGACGATGATCTGAAGTCTAGCACAGCAATCCTCAAATTCTACAACTTTCTTTCCGCTAACTAACCAACCAACTACCCTGCATCCCTAAAATCTATAATCACATCTATTGGGCGATCTTCCTCCGCCTCATCCACACGAACACATCTATCTACGCATCTACACTAAAATCCTACCACAAAGAAAACAAGCCAACCAACAATGTGCAGAAAAGCAACCTGCGATACCTGCCGTACGTTCCTCACCCTTCCCCACAACCCAACCCAACCTAACACCCCCCAGACAAACAAACATGGTGGGGCTGTGGTAATCATATCCCTTCCGTCATGACCTCAATCCCCGAATCCGAATGGTGCACCTGCGACCCGAAAGTGGTTCAAGACGGGAAATCGTACCCACCGAAAGGAAGCTTGAACTAACACCATCACCCCCCTCTTCACCAGCCCACTATTCCGGGACCTTCCAGTCGTGGGAATGTGGGGTGGACATAAAAAATGACATGAATATGGGCTTTTGGTGATGATGCATGGTGGGGGTTATGTATGTATGTATGTGTGCATGTGGGGAAAGAGATCATCGATTTGGGATGCGAGTGAGGACGAAGTCGCATACCCGCATCCCAAATCGATGATCCCGATTACTGTTTTTGGGGCACGCGGGTATTGGGGCTTCTGTTTTGGGATGCAGGTTGTATTGGTTATGCGGGTGGGTCTTCGTTTGGGTAATTGGGTGTGGGATAGGGCGTGTGTGATGTTGGTGGTGTCGGTTAGGGTTGAATTGGGAGGTTGTGGGTGTGACAAGGGTTGGAGGGCTTGTAAGGGTGTTATGGATTGTGGATGTTGATATTATGGAGTTTGATTTCGAATTTTATTTATGTTCTTTTACTTTGAGGGTTGGTGTGTCTGTGAACGGGTGCGGGGTTCTGTGTTCACTGGAAATGGGAATATTGACTTAACCTTAAGAACTATAACCTTGAAATTGATAGTCTCGCCTGAATGCCTGTAATTGACGATGCTGATGCTGTATAAATTATATCGAGATGCATAATTTGACTAAATTTTGGAGAACTAAATTTCAGGGAATGAGAAACGATATAGACCTTAAGTATCTTTATTGACAGAGCTTGTGAAGTGGACGGGATGGATTCTCTGGGTTTGTTCTGTTCAAGAATGGTATCCACCCCCTCAACTACTTGACTTCAAACGACTTACCTTTGAAACAGTCGTTCCTGAATGTTTAGATTTTGATATGAAGCACATGGACATTGATAATCCAATTGATAGAATTTGGCGATACAGACTTCATAGTTGCTTCTTAATTCGTAATCATCAATAATGATGAAAGCCTCATACGGTCGGATGGACGCAAATCCGTATCATCATGGTCGATCAGATCCAGACTCTACATTATTTTCAGGGTGAGATTCAGGTCCTGCTTCATGCTCAGCAAAATGGCCATGTCGTAGGATTGTCTTTAACCAAGTTCGCCGTGTGCACGAGTTGATGGGCTGTAGTTTAGTAATCCCCCCTGGACAGGATGGATGCCGAGCATATCTGAAATCCACCTTCAGCATCACATATAGGTCCTTGATATTATAAGCCGTTACAGCCTGGAGGTATTGCGAAGGACAACGGAAGAAACGGCCTGGATGAACTGTTAATAATGAAATGGTCCAGAAGTCATGTTCCAGATGATCGTCGCGCAGACATCTGAAACGTCTTCCAGAAGGTCTCAAATGCTTCGATTTTGGAACCATGGATGGGATGGGTGTTGCAGGAGCCATGGCAGGGTGTTTGGCATTTACGGGCGCTTGGAATCGTCACAAGGCCGGAATGTCTTGATATCCAGTTCGTCGGGCGCAGCGGGTGGGAGGACGTTGGTGTGATTGTGGTTGGGACGCGAAGAATGCAGCGCTGGAGGTCCAATGATGCCGGATGGCTATATATCCGCATTGCTCGGCTCTCCCTCACGATGGGCCCGCTATGTATAGACGGTACAAAGGTCAAACAAGGACTTGTCGGCTGCCCCTGCAGGTGCGGCCGTGGCTGGTTTCAATGGTTCCTCTACGGATCGTTTCAGATGGGCTGCCCACTGCCCTACAATGCTTGGCATTCCAACGACGATGGAGGACCATCTGGCTTGGCTCTGGCTGGCTAGCTAGCAGTGCCGCGTTTTTCCCTGGCGCAGTCACAATCTTAGCTCGTGCCAATGGAGCGCGTATGCGAGCACGAGGCGGATATGGCGGCCAGACAGTGCGCTGGGGAGCAGGGCGAGAGCGTGCTGCGGCCACGCTGCTGCCCAGACGGCGAGCTTGCGGGCAGAGTGGGCAGAGCGAGTAGAAGATGGGCCTTAAGAGCGCAGTTAATGGAGAGCATTATCAGAAATAACAGGACCCCGAGCGGTGGCTCCAGGGCGCGGGTTTTGCTTTGGGCGTGAGACATGCACGGCGGCCGCGCCAATCAGAGCGCCCAGCACGCAGGCGTCGAAGAGGTGGTGGAATCAGCCATCCCAGCAGCTCCTGGTGTCCCGCTTTGCCAGCGGCTAGCACGACCGTGGGCAAG